>JAEIGN010000049.1:0-143401 GCA_018903745.1 Drosophila repleta | reverse complement strand
AAAATCAAAAATCGAAATTACATAAAATAATTATAAAACTTACAAAAAAATTTGGGGACTCTAGCTATAAAGACGTGGGAGATATAATTTTATAACAAACATTCGATAATGTTTTAAATCGATAACATTAAAATAGTTATCGACTTTTTTTTAACAAACTCGATCTTTTCGTGTTATTCACGGACCTACATAAAATTTCAAGTCTCTAGCTCTTATGGGTTCTGAGAACGACGCGTTCATACATACGGACAGACAGACGGACAGACGGACCGACAGACGGACAGGGCTAAATCAACTCGGCTTGTCTCCCTGATCAAGAATATATATACTTTATGGGGTCTGCCACGCCTCCTTCTGCCTCTTACATACATTCACATTTCAACCAAAACATTATACCCTGAATTCCCATTTTCAATGGGTTCAGGGTATAAAAATAATATATAATAATCATGAGAAACCCCTTTTCTTTGTTGTTCCAAAGTACTCGCTAGCAGTAGAAGTGTACCGCAAGTGGATGAGCAGCTATACTACGATTGTCCAGCAAGCGTGTAAGCAGCGATCGTAATGAGGGTTCAGCTTTGCTAGGTGCGTTAAGTTCAGCGCAGCGTCAGCTAATCTGCAGAAAAACAGAACTTATTCGATGTGGAATAAGATCAGTTCAATCAAATGTCATCGTAGTTTAGTTTTGATTTCGGAGTCTGGGTTTTTTTTTTCAGGGCTGTCAATTGGTCTTTGAAAAGTTCTCCTATGGACAAGTTTTCCGGAAATTATTGTAAATCACGAAGCCATGTTGGCTTGGTTTTTCTTGTAACCGTATTTTAATACAACGGTATTAAAATAGCTTTTATGTTTTCCCAGCTAAGTTCTGTTTAGACAATCTCAAAACGTCACTGACTCCTTCGACGAATTTATTTATAGTGATAGCTCTCCGTTGGAGTAGATATTCCGATGTAGGGGGAGTAGTATGAACAGTAATGAAAAGTTGAATCCTCTAGTCTTTCAATTGTGCCCATGTCAGGGACGAAAAAGTAAAAAATTTAGTTTCTTAGGAACTACAGAACAGAGCCAATATTATTATTTTTAGGGTGGGAAACCGAAGCCTCTCGATCAGTCTTAATTACAGTATGTCTCCATATGTTATCTCCCTTAACGATTAATTGGCATCAATTCAGAACGCATATTAATTAAATAAGTGTGTCAGGGTGAAAAAGTGTAGGGTAGGTGAGGAAGGACCCCGACGATCCGACGAGCTAGTGAATGCATGCCATAAGTAGGCACTTCTGATCCTACTACTGAGTCAAAAAATTATTAGCACACTTGAAAAATCAAAGTTTGAGGTACTTTAACTTTTCTTCCAATTAACCTATTCAAAAATAACAAGAAAACTCTAGTCGAGACCGCTCGACTAGGGGATACCCTGAACCCTGCGAAGAACTGCTATTCCGAGCATGCATACATTACAAGCAATACACATACACACACAGGCGCACGCACACACCAGCGCAAGTCGGTGCATCAGCTGTTCTTTGGCTGTTATTTGCATGCCAGTTATGGGAAATTAAATGTTTAATATCATTTTTTCTAGACCAATGATTTTGATCAAACTTGTTGTGCGTCATCATGTCATCCATATGTATGTATGTGTCAAAGCACAAATTTAAGGCGAAGTGGGCGTGGCATCCAAAATTTAACAAAACCCGAAATTGCGTAAGGCCCAAATAACACTAAATGCAAAATTTAAAAACTTTAGCTAGAAAGATTAATTAGATAGAATCTTATAGCTGAATTTAGATTTTCGTTTTAATCGATAACACTAAAACGATAACAGTTATCGAATTTCTGAAACAAACTCGATATGCGCGCCCCATACAGGGACTTACAAAAAAAATTTGAAGTCTCTAGCTCTTGTAGGTTCTGAGATCAACGCGTTCATACATACGGACAGATCAAGAATATATATTCTTTATGGGGTCTGCCACGCCTCCTTCTCCCTGTTACATACATTTCAACAAAAACATTATACTCTGATTTCTCATTTTCAATGGGTTCAGGGTATAAAAGCGATATTTTGAGATTTGGCCCTTTACCCGAGTATATATGCCAAGTCTCAAGTCTCTAGCATCAATAGAGCTCAAAATATAACAGAATTAGTAAAATCATTATATATTCATATCCGATTTGATACGCCCCTAGTAGGAGTGGCCATACAATTTTGGCGATCTTTATAGGATCGTAACAGTAACTCCGTGCCAAATTTGGACGTTCTAGGTTTAAAACTGTAGAATAAACAGCTTGACCCGATATCCGCCATAGCTATTTGATCTTGGGATATCGACGTGAGTTCATTCCAAATCTAAACTCTCTAGCCCTTCTAGAAGTTGTTTCTGAGATACAGGAAAATGCATTTTCCGATTTGCCACGCCCCTAGTGAGCGTATCAGGACAATCTTGACACTTTATCTGATCGGGGACTCACGAGTATATATTAAAAATTTCAAGTCTCTAGCCCCAATAGCGTGGAAATGGTTTGCGTTCATACGGACGGACAGCATGACGGACATTGCAAAGAAAACAATATAATTATTTCACTTCCTATAGTAATTTACAAAAATCTACGCACAGTTTCGCACTGTCTGCCGCTATCGTTTTTCTTAAACTTAATGTTTACTTTCTCTGCATAACTTTTGTTGAAACTTAAAAGTAGTATGAATTGATGGCCCTACGAACGGTTTCCGAGTATGCATATGGATATTGCAGCTTATCTCTAATACAATATGTACAGAGCTCAAAAGTGGCTCCTTGAATACACATAACTTTTGTTAAAATTTAGAAGTTGTATGAATTGATGGCCCTACAAACGGTTTCCGAGTATGCATATGGATGTTGCATCTCTATACATTATCTCTAATACAATATGTACAGAGCTCAAAAGTGGCTCCTTGAATACACATAACCATATGTGTATTCAAGGAGCCACTTTTGAGCTCTGTACATTTGACGCTTGTCCCCATCTGATAGAGCAGATGATCGGCCAGGTCGAGTGTTACTTTTGATGTGCCCCTCGTATTTAAAACGCCGATTTACGATTGGATGGCAGAATTGGGTCTGGGCATAATTTTGGATATCCCTGCATATGACTTTTACTCAATTGAGTGCAGCTGCAATATCTGCCCACGTTCTTCTAGAGCTAACACTTAGCAATACATTTATACTAAGAAATTGTCACATTTCGTCCAACAAAAGTTATGCAGAGCAAGTATATTTAATGTTCAAAATATTGCACATATATTTTATTTCATCCATTATTTTAAAGAACAATGGACTAGACTGTCTGTCCGTCTGTCCGTATGTTTGAACGCGTCGATATCAGAACATATAAGAGCTAGAGACTTAAAATATGATTAGTGATATTATTGAACTATGGAAATTAGAAGCGTTATAGGAAACTTAAAAACAAAATTATAAAACAAGCTTAACTGTAATTATTTATAAACAAATATATATACAAAAATTATATAGAAATAATTAATATGTAGAAGATTTGCCAGATCATTTTTTGATTGATTTCCCCAAAAAAACAAAAACAAAAAGCAAGGATTTTATTAATGGAATAGAGAGTTCAAACGAAAATCAAGTAATAAATGGGGATACCCTGAATTCCGAACATTATCCGTTTTTGTTATATGTATACATATTTTTTAAACGCACTCGATCTGCGCACCCTATACAGGGACCTGCATAACAAATTTGAAGTCTCTAGCTCTTATGGGTTCTAAGAACGACGCGTTCGCAACTGCCATACCTTTGCCTGTTACATATATTTCAACAAAACCATTATACCCTGATTTCCGATTTACAATGGGTTCAGGATATAAAAGATACGGTCCCAAATGACCTACCTTCTAAGGTACAACTGACAAGACAACAATTTGTTTCGAAAAAAATGTTCTCTACACGGAGGTGCAAGGGTTTCCAATTTTTCCCACAGAGTTTATGCAAGAACTAAATAATTATTATTCATTAATCCAAATTTATTGAGAGAAAGTTAGGTAATAAAATGTCATTTAATCATCCCCTTGCAATTTCAATCCAATTTCAATTCAAAACATTTCAAATTGAGGTAGGCACCGTTGCACTGTGCCACTTATCCAAAATATCAAATGTCAGCAACAGTTTCGCATACAAGCACACAAATGGTCATACATATGAGCAAGGTACTATAAATGTGTGTGCACGCTCGCCGCGAAAACCAATTTAACAAACTTAACTAGAATGTTAACATTTTGCATGTGCAAAGCAAACTCTTTTAACAGATCGGTATACTCTACTCTACTGACACGTGTGCGCGTCTATACCATACGCTGTGCGAATTTATTTACAAAATTCGATAACTTACCCCTTTTTTATTATTATCGATAAGAATCGATAAGTCTGCTTAGTATTTTGTAAAGCTAGAGATATAATAAAATAATAACTTTAATAACTTAAATAATAATAACTTAATAACTTTTATTCTAGACGAACGTTTTTGATCTAACTTGTTGGGCGTGATCATGCCATTCATAGGTATGTATTTGCTTAAGCACAAGTCTCTAGTATTTGAAGTACGTGTTTACAACATACATTTTCACAAAAACATACTCTTTTTCCCATTTTCAATGGGTTCGGGTATAAAAATAACAAACAAAATAAAATCCACAAATAAACTAAATAACAAACAAAATAAATCAACAAATAAAATGTATACAAACAAAATAAATCAACAACAACAAAAATAATATATAATAATCATGAGAAACCCCTTTTCTTTGTTGTTCCAAAGTACTCGCTAGCAGTAGAAGTGTACCGCAAGTGGGTGAGCAGCTATACTACGATTGTCCAGCAAGCGTGTAAGCAGCGATCGTAATGAGGGTTCAGCTTTGCTAGGTGCGTTAAGTTCAGCGCAGCGTCAGCTAATCTGCAGAAAAACAGAACTTATTCGATGTGGAATAAGATCAGTTCAATCAAATGTCATCGTAGTTTAGTTTTGATTTCGGAGTCTGGGTTTTTTTTTCAGGGCTGTCAATTGGTCTTTGAAAAGTTCTCCTATGGACAAGTTTTCCGGAAATTATTGTAAATCACGAAGCCATGTTGGCTTGGTTTTTCTTGTAACCGTATTTTAATACAACGGTATTAAAATAGCTTTTATGTTTTCCCAGCTAAGTTCTGTTTAGACAATCTCAAAACGTCACTGACTCTTTCGACGAATTTATTTATAGTGATAGCTCTCCGTTGGAGTAGATAGTCCGATGTAGGGGGAGTAGTATGAACAGTAATGAAAAGTTGAATCCTCTAGTCTTTCAATTGTGCCCATGTCAGGGACGAAAAAGTAAAAAATTTAGTTTCTTAGGAACTACAGAACAGAGCCAATATTATTATTATTAGGGTGGGAAACCGAAGCCTCTCGATCAGTCTTAATTACAGTATGTCTCCATATGTTATCTCCCTTAACGATTAATTGGCATCAATTCAGAACGCATATTAATTAAATAAGTGTGTCAGGGTGAAAAAGTGTAGGGTAGGTGAGGAAGGACCCCGACGATCCGACGAGCTAGTGAATGCATGCCATAAGTAGGCACTTCTGATCCGCCTACACACTTGTGTAACGACAGAATTCTCAGAATATCAATCCCGTACATTACATAGTCAGAGATGTCTCTCTTACTATGCCGATTAAACTGATTTTCATTCAACTACAATGAACTGCAAATGCGTGTGCATGATCTTCGCGGTGCAAAATTTTGGATGCAAACCATTTCAAGATTTGGAATATTCTCACTGAAGGCAGAGTTCATGGTATATCTTAGCAGCGCACTCAACCAACACCGACTTGAGTTCTTGTCTGTGCTATCATAATTCGTTTAACTTTTTCTCCAATTTGTAAAAAAGTATTGGATAAAATGCACATGTGCTTTTTTATATTTTAATTTATAAAATGGGTTAACAATCTGTTTGATAACCTGAATGGACAATTATATAATATACTAGCACTTTTCTAAACGTTTAGGTCCGTACAGCAAAACATAAGCGCAATGCCAGTCACCGCCTCCAGACAGTCGTAAGATCTCGTCGGTTGTGACAGATGTCACATCATCATCGTCGAACTTATACCAAACATCAGCATTTGACCGTACCCAGGCCACGTAATGTCCAGATGAACTTGATCGACCCTTATGAGTTAGCACCGCTTTAAGTGTATAATAGCCAGAGTTGTTACTGCCCAAATCATCATCAAACCAGAATTGTTCAAATTTGTTATCATCGACTTCTTCGTCGACTTCCAGAGACTTAGCCGTTTTATTGATCTGCGATTCAACATCCATTTTTTTGTCTTCGTGATCCTTAAATTTGGATCGCATAGCGCATAGTCTATTCTGCAAAGCGGGTGTACACAGCTCAAAGGCATCAAAATCAATTGGAAATTTAATATCTTTCAACACTTTTGCATTAATGCCTTCCTTCCCTTTATATTGAAATCTGACAAACTGAACGGTAAGATATGCTGGAAGTCGACTAACCAAATACTAAAAATACAAATAATTCAATTATGATTTCTATTATATATATATATATATATATATATATATATATATATATATATATATATATATATATATATATATATATATATATATATATATATATATATATATGAATTTAGATTGTCTTACAGTTCTTGTTTAATGTGCATCACGGCCGAGCGTATTCGAGTTCTTTACCAATTGCTCTTTCATTTTCTATTAAGGTAAGTAAATATTAAATATATATGTATTAAATGTTAAGAAATAATTACCGATTTCAAACCGCTTTGCATATACTTAACATCCATGGATATAAAGCAACTGAGCTGCAAAAAATGTTCTGTTGAAATAGTGGCAGGCTCATCAGGAGCTTCATCTGCAGTCATTTTCACTTCAAAAGTTCCCCCGAAGAATTGTTGAATAAATGAGCTTGGAAGAAAACAATTTTAAATAAATTAGTTAAAACCAATAACAGTGTTTTAGTCCCGTTGAAAATAGGAATCAAAGTATGTTTTTGTGAAAATCTATGTAGCAGGTAGGAGGAGCGTGGCAGACTCCATAAAGTATACATATTCTTAATCAGTATGACCATCTGCGTCGATGTCGTCATGTTCATCTATACGTCACAAAAGCTACATTTTTTTACTTTAGTTGCAAAAATAAAATCTTTTAGTTAAAATTTCTGAAATTATCTTAATGCTAAATTATTTAATGATCAATTTTAAGTTAAATTTTAAAGAACATAGCAATAATAACAATACGTAACAAAATAAACAACAAACTTTTGGTTCATTCTATTTCCACTGGCAGCTAAAGTTTCGCATATGGGCACTCAAATGCTCATACGTGTGAGCTGCTGTAACGGTAAATACTTTAAGCGCCTCGACACTTCCATACCCTTTCTACAAATAATAATGAAAATGTAAACATTTTGCGTGGGTGTACATTTTGTTTGTTTGTAAGTCTGTGTTATATGGTCAATGATAACGTCAAAAAAAATTTATACTGCAGATCTGCATAATGAATAAAAATAAAAACGCGTTCTTCGCCACAAATTTACAAAAAAAAGTATTTCAAATACTTGTCTTGTGATTTGACCAATTCACACACTGAAAATTTGCATAATTCTATCCACAAAAAATGGGTTTTAACATCTTATTTCAAATAATAAAGGCATATTGCTTCCCATAGTCGAGCAGTCACGAAGGCTCTCGGGTTTTTATGAATCTACTGTGTGTCAAAAAATTATTAGCACATTTGAAAAATCAAAGTTTGAGGTACCTTTACTTTTATTTGGCCCTTTACCCGAGTATATATGCCAAGTCTCAAGTCTCTAGCATCAATAGAGCTCAACATATAACAGAATTAGTAAAATCATTATATATTCATATCCGATTTGATACGCCCCTAGTAGGAGTGGCCATACAATTTTGGCGATCTTTATAGGATCGTAACAGTAACTCCGTGCCAAATTTGGACGTTCTAGGTTTAAAACTGTAGAATGTACAGTTTGACCCGATATCCGCCATAGCTATTTGATCTTGGGATGTCGACGTGAGTTTATTCAAAATCTAAACTCTCTAGCCCTTCTGAGGTACAGGAAAATGCATTTTCCGATTTGCCACGCCCCTAGTGAGCGTATCAGGACAATCTTGACACTTTATCTGATCGGGGACTCACGAGTATATATTAAAAATTTCAAGTCTCTAGCCTCAATAGCGTGGAAATGGTTTGCGTTCATACAGACGGACAGCATGACGGACATTGCAAAGAAAATTAAATTATTTAATTAATTATTTCCATTCCTATAGTAACCAACCAAACTCAAGAATTTGCGGTTACAAAAATCTACGCACAGTTTCGCACTGTCTGCCGCTATCGTGTTTCTTAAACATTAATTATACTTGCTCTGCATAACTTTTGTTGAAACTTAGAAGTTGTATGAATTGATGGCCCTACGAACGGTTTCCGAATGTACATATGGAAATTGCAGCTTATCTCTAATACAATATGTACAGAGCTCAAAAGTGGCTCCTTGAATACACATATGCTTCATTTGACGCTTGTCCCCATCTGATAGAGCAGATGATCGGCCAGGTCGAGCGTTATTTTTGATGTGCCCCTCGTATTTAAAACGCCGATTTACGATTGGATGGCAGAATTGGGTTTGGGCATAATTTTGGATATCCCTGCATATGACTTTTACTCAATTGAGTGCAGCTGCAATATCTGCCCACTTTCTTCTAGAGCTAACACTTAGCAATACATTTATACTAAGAAATTGTCACATTTCGTCCTACAAAAGTTATGCAGAGCAAGTATAATTAATGTTCAAAATATTGCACATATATTTTATTTCATCCGTTATTTTTAAGAACAATTTAGTTATAAAATTCTATTTAATTCATCTTTATAGCTAGATTTGTTTAATTTTGCATTTAGTATTATTTGAGCCTTATACAAATTGTAAAACACGTATTTTAAGTACTAGAGAATTGTGCTTTGGCACATACACACATATGAATGACATGATCACGCCCAACAAATCTAATCAAAATCGTTCGACTAGAAAAAGAATTATTAAACATTTAATATCTCATATTTTCGGCCTCTTGCAGAAGCAGCGAAGCTGATGAGTCATAATGCACAGTTAGCAGTTTGTGTGGTTGTGCGAGCATCTGTGTGTGTGTATGTGTTGCTTGCTACATATGTATATATAACAAGTAAGAAAACTCTAGTCGAGACCGCTCGACTAGGGTATACCCTGAACCCTGCGAAGAACCGCTATTCCACGCTTTCTTCGTTTCTTTTATATACACATGCATATGTACGTTCATTATAAGCAAAACATACACACACACATACACAAGCGCAAGCACACACAAGCGCAAGTCGGTGCGTCAGCTGTTGTTTGGCTGCTTTGCATGGCAATGCTATGGGAAATTAAATGTTAAATAACTTTTCTAGACCAACGATTTTGATCAAATTTGTTGGGCGTGATCATGTCATCCATATGTGTGTATGTGCCAAAGCACAAGTCTCTAGTATTTGATATACGGAATAAACAAATTTGAGGCGAAGAGGGCGTGGCACCCAAAATTTAACAAAAACCCGAAATTGCGTAAGGCCCAAATAACACTAAATGCAAAATTTGAAGACTCTAACTAGAAAGATGAATTAGATAGAATTTTATAGCTGAATTTAGATTTTCGTTTTTAATCGATAACAATAAAACGATAGCAGTTGTCGAATTTCTGAAACAAACTCGATATGCACGCCCTATACAGGGACCTACAAAAATATTTGAAGTCTCTAGCTATTGAAAGTTCTGAGATTGACGCGTTCATACATACGGACACGGACAGACGGACATGGCTAAATCGACTCGGCTTGTCTCCCTGATCAAGAATATATATACTTTATGGGGTCTGCCACGCCTCCTTTTCCCTGTTACATACATTTCAACAAAAACATTACACCCTGAATTCCCATCTTCAATGGGTTCAGGGTATAACAAGTAAGAGTGCTCTAGTCGAGACTGCTCGACAAAGAGATGCCCTGAACCCTGCGAAGAACTGCGATTGCTAAGAGCCGCTAACATTCTCCGTTACTTTTATATGTACATATGTAGCAAGCAATACATACACACACACACAGCCACACGCACAAGAACTAACACAGACGCACGCACAAGCACACAATCAGCTAACTGTTCATTATGACTCATCAGCTTCGCTGCTGCTGCTGCTGCTGCAAGAGGCCGAAAATATGAGATATTAAATGTTCAATAACTTTTTTTCTAGATCATCATGAAATTCATATGTGTGTATGTACCAAAGCACAAGTCTCTAGTACTTGAAATACGTGATTTAGCAATTTTAGGCGATGGGGCAATTTGAGGGGCGTGGCGTAGCAAAATTTAACAAAAACCGAAATTGCAGAAGGCTCAAATAACACTAAATGCAAAATTTGAAGACTCTAACTATAAAGATGAATTAAATAAAATTTTATAACTAAATGAAGATATCGGGTTTTAATCGATAACATTAAAACGATGATAGTTATCGAATATTTGAATAGTTATCGAATAGTTATCGAATATTATTCGAACGATTTTGATCAAATTTGTTGGGCGTGATCATGTCATCCATATGTGTGTATGTGCCAAAGCACAAGTCTCTAGTATTTGATATACGGAATAAACAAATTTGAGGCGAAGAGGGCGTGGCACCCAAAATTTAACAAAAACCCGAAATTGCGTAAGGCCCAAATAACACTAAATGCAAAATTTGAAGACTCTAACTAGAAAGATGAATTAGATAGAATTTTATAGCTGAATTTAGATTTTCGTTTTTAATCGATAACAATAAAACGATAGCAGTTGTCGAATTTCTGAAACAAACTCGATATGCACGCCCTATACAGGGACCTACAAAAATATTTGAAGTCTCTAGCTATTGAAAGTTCTGAGATTGACGCGTTCATACATACGGACACGGACAGACGGACATGGCTAAATCGACTCGGCTTGTCTCCCTGATCAAGAATATATATACTTTATGGGGTCTGCCACGCCTCCTTTTCCCTGTTACATACATTTCAACAAAAACATTACACCCTGAATTCCCATCTTCAATGGGTTCAGGGTATAACAAGTAAGAGTGCTCTAGTCGAGACTGCTCGACAAAGAGATGCCCTGAACCCTGCGAAGAACTGCGATTGCTAAGAGCCGCTAACATTCTCCGTTACTTTTATATGTACATATGTAGCAAGCAATACATACACACACACACAGCCACACGCACAAGAACTAACACAGACGCACGCACAAGCACACAATCAGCTAACTGTTCATTATGACTCATCAGCTTCGCTGCTGCTGCTGCTGCTGCAAGAGGCCGAAAATATGAGATATTAAATGTTTAATAACTTTTTTTCTAGATCATCATGAAATTCATATGTGTGTATGTACCAAAGCACAAGTCTCTAGTACTTGAAATACGTGATTTAGCAATTTTAGGCGATGGGGCAATTTGAGGGCGTGGCGTAGCAAAATTTAACAAAAACCGAAATTGCAGAAGGCTCAAATAACACTAAATGCAAAATTTGAAGACTCTAACTATAAAGATGAATTAAATAAAATTTTATAACTAAATGAAGATATCGGGTTTTAATCGATAACATTAAAACGATTATAGTTATCGAATATTTGAATAGTTATCGAATAGTTATCGAATATTATTCGAACGATTTTGATCAAATTTGTTGGGCGTGATCATGTCATCCATATGTGTGTATGTGCCAAAGCACAAGTCTCTAGTATTTGATATACGGAATAAACAAATTTGAGGCGAAGAGGGCGTGGCACCCAAAATTTAACAAAAACCCGAAATTGCGTAAGGCCCAAATAACACTAAATGCAAAATTTGAAGACTCTAGCTAGAAAGATGAATTAGATAGAATTTTATAGCTGAATTTAGATTTTCGTTTTTAATCGATAACAATAAAACGATAGCAGTTGTCGAATTTCTGAAACAAACTCGATATGCACGCCCTATACAGGGACCTACAAAAATATTTGAAGTCTCTAGCTATTGAAAGTTCTGAGATTGACGCGTTCATATATACGGACACGGACAGACGGACATGGCTAAATCGACTCGGCTTGTCTCCCTGATCAAGAATATATATACTTTATGGGGTCTGCCACGCCTCCTTTTCCCTGTTACATACATTTCAACAAAAACATTACACCCTGAATTCCCATCTTCAATGGGTTCAGGGTATAACAAGTAAGAGTGCTCTAGTCGAGACTGCTCGACAAAGAGATGCCCTGAACCCTGCGAAGAACTGCGATTGCTAAGAGCCGCTAACATTCTCCGTTACTTTTATATGTACATATGTAGCAAGCAATACATACACACACACACAGCCGCACGCACAAGAACTAACACAGACGCACGCACAAGCACACAATCAGCTAACTGTTCATTATGACTCATCAGCTTCGCTGCTGCTGCTGCTGCTGCAAGAGGCCGAAAATATGAGATATTAAATGTTTAATAACTTTTTTTCTAGATCATCATGAAATTCATATGTGTGTATGTACCAAAGCACAAGTCTCTAGTACTTGAAATACGTGATTTAGCAATTTTAGGCGATGGGGCAATTTGAGGGCGTGGCGTAGCAAAATTTAACAAAAACCGAAATTGCAGAAGGCTCAAATAACACTAAATGCAAAATTTGAAGACTAACTATAAAGATGAATTAAATAAAATTTTATAACTAAATGAAGATATCGGGTTTTAATCGATAACATTAAAACGATGATAGTTATCGAATATTTGAATAGTTATCGAATAGTTATCGAATATTATTCGAACGATTTTGATCAAATTTGTTGGGCGTGATCATGTCATCCATATGTGTGTATGTGCCAAAGCACAAGTCTCTAGTATTTGATATACGGAATAAACAAATTTGAGGCGAAGAGGGCGTGGCACCCAAAATTTAACAAAAACCCGAAATTGCGTAAGGCCCAAATAACACTAAATGCAAAATTTGAAGACTCTAGCTAGAAAGATGAATTAGATAGAATTTTATAGCTGAATTTAGATTTTCGTTTTTAATCGATAACAATAAAACGATAGCAGTTGTCGAATTTCTGAAACAAACTCGATATGCACGCCCTATACAGGGACCTACAAAAATATTTGAAGTCTCTAGCTATTGAAAGTTCTGAGATTGACGCGTTCATATATACGGACACGGACAGACGGACATGGCTAAATCGACTCGGCTTGTCTCCCTGATCAAGAATATATATACTTTATGGGGTCTGCCACGCCTCCTTTTCCCTGTTACATACATTTCAACAAAAACATTACACCCTGAATTCCCATCTTCAATGGGTTCAGGGTATAACAAGTAAGAGTGCTCTAGTCGAGACTGCTCGACAAAGAGATGCCCTGAACCCTGCGAAGAACTGCGATTGCTAAGAGCCGCTAACATTCTCCGTTACTTTTATATGTACATATGTAGCAAGCAATACATACACACACACACAGCCGCACGCACAAGAACTAACACAGACGCACGCACAAGCACACAATCAGCTAACTGTTCATTATGACTCATCAGCTTCGCTGCTGCTGCTGCTGCTGCAAGAGGCCGAAAATATGAGATATTAAATGTTTAATAACTTTTTTTCTAGATCATCATGAAATTCATATGTGTGTATGTACCAAAGCACAAGTCTCTAGTACTTGAAATACGTGATTTAGCAATTTTAGGCGATGGGGCAATTTGAGGGCGTGGCGTAGCAAAATTTAACAAAAACCGAAATTGCAGAAGGCTCAAATAACACTAAATGCAAAATTTGAAGACTCTAACTATAAAGATGAATTAAATAAAATTTTATAACTAAATGAAGATATCGGGTTTTAATCGATAACATTAAAACGATGATAGTTATCGAATATTTGAATAGTTATCGAATAGTTATCGAATATTATTCGAACGATTTTGATCAAATTTGTTGGGCGTGATCATGTCATCCATATGTGTGTATGTGCCAAAGCACAAGTCTCTAGTATTTGATATACGGAATAAACAAATTTGAGGCGAAGAGGGCGTGGCACCCAAAATTTAACAAAAACCCGAAATTGCGTAAGGCCCAAATAACACTAAATGCAAAATTTGAAGACTCTAGCTAGAAAGATGAATTAGATAGAATTTTATAGCTGAATTTAGATTTTCGTTTTTAATCGATAACAATAAAACGATAGCAGTTGTCGAATTTCTGAAACAAACTCGATATGCACGCCCTATACAGGGACCTACAAAAATATTTGAAGTCTCTAGCTATTGAAAGTTCTGAGATTGACGCGTTCATACATACGGACACGGACAGACGGACATGGCTAAATCGACTCGGCTTGTCTCCCTGATCAAGAATATATATACTTTATGGGGTCTGCCACGCCTCCTTTTCCCTGTTACATACATTTCAACAAAAACATTACACCCTGAATTCCCATCTTCAATGGGTTCAGGGTATAACAAGTAAGAGTGCTCTAGTCGAGACTGCTCGACAAAGAGATGCCCTGAACCCTGCGAAGAACTGCGATTGCTAAGAGCCGCTAACATTCTCCGTTACTTTTATATGTACATATGTAGCAAGCAATACATACACACACACACAGCCGCACGCACAAGAACTAACACAGACGCACGCACAAGCACACAATCAGCTAACTGTTCATTATGACTCATCAGCTTCGCTGCTGCTGCTGCTGCTGCAAGAGGCCGAAAATATGAGATATTAAATGTTTAATAACTTTTTTTCTAGATCATCATGAAATTCATATGTGTGTATGTACCAAAGCACAAGTCTCTAGTACTTGAAATACGTGATTTAGCAATTTTAGGCGATGGGGCAATTTGAGGGCGTGGCGTAGCAAAATTTAACAAAAACCGAAATTGCAGAAGGCTCAAATAACACTAAATGCAAAATTTGAAGACTCTAACTATAAAGATGAATTAATCGGTAACATTAAAACGATGATAGTTATCGAATATTTGAAACAAACTCGATCGAATCGATGATATACACGAACTTCCAAAAAAAATTTGAAGTCTCTAGCTCCTATATCTTCTGAAATTGACGCGTTCAAACATACGGACAGACGGACGGTCGGACAGACAGGCAGACGACTCGGCTTCTCTCCCTGATCAAGAATATATATACTTTATGGGGTCTGCCACGCCTCCTTCTGCCTGTTATATACATTTTCACAAAACCATTATACCCTGATTTCCCATTTTCAATGGGTTCAGGGTATAACAATTGTAACGGTGATCGAAACATGATGATCATTCTGAAATCATAATGTTCTTGTTCTCTAGCTCTTATATCTTTTGAGATCGACGCGTTCAAACATACGGGCAGGGCTAAATCGACTCGGCTTCTCTCCCTGATCAAGAATATATATACTTTATGGGGTCTGCCACGCCTCCTTCTGCCTGTTACATACATTTTCACAAAACCATTATACCCTGATTTCCCATTTTCAATGGGTTCAGGGTATAACAAGTAAGAAAACTCTAGTCGAGACCGCTCGACTAGGGTATACCCTGAACCCTGCGAAGATCCGCTATTCCAAGCATTCTTCATTTCTTTTATATATTATCATGCATATGTACGTTCATGACAAGCAAAACATACACACACACATACACAGGCGCACGCATAGACAAGCGCAAGTCGTTGCGTCAGCTGTTCTTTGGCTGCTTTGCATGGCAATGTTATGGGAAATTAAATGTTTAATAACTTTTTTTCTAGACCAACGATTTTGATTAAACTTGTTGGGCGTGATCATGTCATCCATATGTATGTATGTGCCAAAGCACAAGTCTCTAGTATTTGATATACGGGAGTTACAAATTTGAGGCGAAGGGGGCGTGGCACCCAAAATTTAACAAAAACCGAAATTGCGTAAGGCTTACATAACACTAAATGCAAAATTTGAAGACTCTAGCTAGAAAGATGATTTGGATAGAATTTTATAGCTTAATTTAGATTTTCGTTTTTAATCGATAACAATAAAACGATAAAAGTTATCGAATTTCTGAAACAAACTCGATCTTTTCGTGCTATACAGGAACCTACATAAAAAATTTCAAGTCTCTAGCTCTTGTAGGTTCTGAGAACGACGCGTTCATACATACGGACAGACGGACGGACATGGCTATATCAACTCCGCTTGTCATCCTGATCAAGAATATATATACTTTATGGGGTCTGCCACGCCTCCTTCTGCCTGTTACATACATTTCAACAAAAACATTATACCCTGATTTCCCATTTTCAATGGGTTCAGGGTATAAAAATAACGGAGTACATATAAAAGTTAGCGGTTCTTAGGAATCGCAGTTCTTCGCAGGGTTCAGGGGATCTTCTAGTCGAGCAGTCTCGACTAGAGCACTCTTACTTGTTTTTATTTCGTATTTGACGAAGCTACAGCGTAATTTGTGGAAATGTACAGGGGTACGGTGACTTTAGTTGCACAGTGTACAATTTTAAAAAATAAAGAAAACCAATTGAAGTAATTGTTATTGTTTAATACTTTATAAGATACTTACTTATGTACTTTTTTTTCGGTTACTTCAGCTGACACTTGGTTAAATGGCAGAAGTTTTTGCTGTAACATTTTCAATATCTCAGACCAACATTCATTGGCATCTTGCTGCCTATAGGTGCCATTTTCGCCAGTCTGTGCAAACTGAGGCGACGCCCTATGTAAGGCTTGTAACAACACAATTGGTGTAATAGTTGTACCCTTCTCCATCTGTGCAAACACTATTTTCATAGCTGATGAAATAGTAAATGCATATGAAGTTGTGTCAGAGCCATCGGGCAGAAATTTTTCCAAAGCTTTTCGTAATTCAGGAACTGCCCTTAAACATTGTACAGTTGCATTCATGTAGCATGTATTGCCAAGGTTAGTTAAACCGGCCGGTAAGCGCATCTAGAAAGTGCATTACAATTATTTCGCATTCTTAACCTTAAATGTAAAGGGAAATACCGCGATAGCTGTTTCAGCGTCGTTCATGTCCTCAATAAATTTAACTGGTGTTTGGGGCACTTCGGGTACTTTATCCTTAGAGCCCAACAATAAGACTACCGCACCCTTTGGAATGACGATGGTCATTGACATATGGCTAAATATTTCGAAAAACTTACGTCTTTTAGTTGCAGATTCCATTCATCATCTTTAAGTATTCCACCTTTGCACATTATTTTTTGGCGGTCCGGTTGAACCCCGGTTAATGCAAAAAGTTGAGCTTTAAATAATACTGGGTCTTCATCTGTGTTGACATTAATATCCGGATAAAGTTCACGGCCCCACTTGACTTTTACTAGACAGAAAATAGGAAATTTATATTTGATTCATATATACAATACAATATAATTTCTCATTTAAATACCCTTAAAAGACGGCATTTCGGAATTAAAAACAATTTTAAAATCCGAAAGTCATGCAATTTAAGACGGAATTAGTGATGCTACTTTTGGCTAGTGTAAATGACTGACCACTTTTTTGGCTAAGTATCGATATATCGATAAGTCAAATTTTTAAAATAAAATTTCACAACGAGAATGTAAAGTATATCAAATTGTTGGTAATTTTTTGTAGCACCTAATGGAACTTATAAGCAACTGTAAATTTCCTTGAGTAAATAAAATTATTTTATTGGCATGATCTACAATACATAATATTGATTTATAGACTTTTCCTTTGAGTTAAAAATTATATTCACGGTAAATTTGAGTTAAGCCATTATATGGGAAATTGGAACAGTGATTTTTTTCTTTGTAAAAATTCAATGAAATATTTATTGTATAACGTTTTGCTACCTTTTTGACAACTAAATTTAAACAGACATTAGCTACAAACTAAATAAAAACCCAAACCTATGTACATATATTATAGGAAACCATGTTATCTAGGGAGAGCTTATTACGCGCTGCAAGTACCTAAGACATTTTGACTAATTTAGATTTTAAAAAGCTGCTGAGGCGATGTGACATGACTTCTAAATGTTAGGCGTGTATATAACTCCCAAATACTTGTATGCCAATGTGCTGTTCATTACTCTATTGCTGAGGGTGACCCCTGGGCAGCAACTCTGATGGATACTCTATGTAACGTTTGCGCATTTGTCAGCATTGATGCACACAATCCACTCCTGAGCCCATACCTGGAATGCGTTGTTAGTGTTGGTGTTTGGCATTGCTATTCGCTCACTCTCAATTCCGTTGTGCGCTCTTTAACAGCTGTCTTCTTGGTGTGCGTTGCTCTCTCAGCACATTACTCCCCTCTTTGCCCTTTATTCCTTATTTTTATTTGTTATTCCGTTTTGTTTTTATACCCTGAATCCATTGAAAATAGGAAATCAGAGTATAATGTTTTTGTGAAAATGTATGTAACAGGCAGAAGGAGGCGTGGCAGACCCCATAAAGTATATATATTCTTGATCAGGGTGCCAAGCCAAGTTGATATACCCATGTCCGTCCGTCCATATGTATGAACGCGTCGATCTCAGCAGCTATAAGAGCTGGAGACTTTATGTAGATCCTTGAATAGAGCGGAAAGATCGAGTTTGATAAAAAAAATCTATAACTAATTTAATTTTAATGTTATCCATTAAAAACGTTATCGAATGTTAGTATTAAATTCTATCTCTCACGTCTTTATGACTAGAGTCCACAAATTTTTGTTAGTTATATATGTATTTATTCTATGTAATTTTGATTTTTGTTACAGCACTAACCCCATATAACACGCAGAGCACTGAAATTCAGCGAATTCCCACAGTGACAAGACAGCCCCAGGCGAATTCACCAAATTCGCTTTAGTTTTTGCTGCGAGCAGCGGGTATTCTGTGACAAGAAAATCAGTGCTTTGCGAGCGCTCGTTCGGTAATGGTCCATTTGTATATAAAGCCCTTCTATGCAACCATGTATGCTTATTTTCTGATCTCTTCTCTCATATATTTTTATTATCTGCTCTCTTCTCTCTCGAATATATATACGTAAGAACTCACCAGCAGCAGCACACCAAAATTGAAATTTGCTCGCTGAGGCTTCATTTTTCCTCTCTCAACAGTAGAGTATACCAAACTTTTGAAAGTGTTTGTCATGCCCATGCAAAATGTTAGTATTATTTATAAAAAGGGTATGGAAGTGTGAGGCTCATACGAAGAATATGTTTTCGCGACGAGCATGCACACACACTATCAGTACTTACCGTTAGAGCAGCTCACATGTATGAGTATTTGTGTTAAATTGTAGAAACCAACATTTGAAGTAGTTGGGACCCGTGGACTGCACACACATTTGAACATGTGTGCGTCTGATCAGAATTGTCGAATATCTTGCGATTCAGTAGCTTGTTAATTTTGTGTGGTTTGAATTGTAGAGTGACTGTCAAATGAGCATTTATGACCTACACTAATCATTTTGGTAACAAAGGGTACAGTACGGTGCATTATGGCACCTGCGATTAGATATGAATCACCTAACCCACAGAAGTCTCTTATAAACCCATGACAGGCATATTTGAAAGAATTATGTACACTTATTAGTTAGTGCTCTACGATGATTTTTCCCATTTTATAATGCTTATGGGCCTATGGTATTTAAGTAATTATATCATTAAAAGATATATGTATGTATGTATATACACTTACATTAATTTCTAGATGTAAGTATGTACGTACATACATATGGATATGTGTGAAGTGGATTTGTAAGTTCACAAGATCGAACAAATCCCTGAGTCGTTCACAAAATTCTAAGGCACACACGCATTGGGTTTCTACAATTTCCACTTGCAGCAAAGTTTCGCATGGAGGCACACAAATACTCATACAAGTGAGCTGCTCTAACGGTAAGTACTGATAATGTGTGTGCATGCTCGTCGCGAAAACATATTCTTCGTATGAGCCTCATACTTCCATACCCTTTTTATAAATAATACTAACATTTTGCATTGGCATGACAAACACTTTCAAAAGTTTAGTATACTCTACTGTTGTGAGAGGAAAAATGAAGCCTCAGCGAGCAAATTTCAATTTTGGTGTGCTGCTGCTGGTGAGTTCTTACATATATATATTCGAGAGAGAAGAGAGCAGATAATAAAAATATATGAGAGAGAAGAGATCAGAAAATAAGCATACATGGTTGCATAGAAGGGCTTTACATACAAATGGACCATTACCGAACGAGCGCTCGCAAAGCACTGATTTTCTTGTCACAGAATACCCGCTGCTCGCAGCAAAAACTAAAGCGAATTTGGTGAATTCGCCTGGGGCTGTCTTGTCACTGTGGGAATTCGCTGAATTTCAGTGCTCTGCGTGTTATATCTATGTGTTATATGGTTAGTGGTTACAGGCTCAAAAATTCACCAAATATTTAATTTAAGTTAATGCACTCAAAGCCAATAAATGAATGAGTTTATTTTTTTTTTTCAATTAGAAAAATTGTTGTAAAATATGATGATCCTAAAACTAATTTCAGTCAAATCCATTAATTCGCCTAGAAGTTATTAAGCAAAACGTTTGACCATTCGACAAACACGTGTCCAGCAGCGCAAAGCAAACAGTCTTCCTATACATGTGCAAGTTATTCCAAGTTTTTCCTACTTGGACGGTTGCGTTAAGATTATACCGAGAAAAACAACGGATTTACTCAAATGAGTGTTTATTACCAGCCAGCGCAACTAAAATCTAAAAGACAATTTTTGTTCTTATAGCTAGCCCTAACATGTCGCCGAGCGGGCGTCGCTGGGGACAAATGACCCGGCGCGTCGCACGGGTGTCGCATTTCGCACTCGCGGTCTGGCATCAGCATAATCGCGTGATGCCGGATGCTCGTGGCTACGGAGTCAATGGCTTTGATGCATTGTCAGCGTTGTCATAACAGAGACAATGCGAAATGCCAAACTTAACTTAGCCATAACTGAATCAGTTTTGGCTAGTGTTAATTTGCACACATACACATTGAACTGCTCGCATCTAGCAAATTCTAAGAACCACCAGTTTTAGTGTACATATGTATTTCCAGTTGGTAGCGCTATGATTTGCGAATTATCAGCTGTTCAATTGAATTGAAACGTGGATTGCGCTTTTAGCTAAACAATTGAAAATTAATTAAATCTAATTTTGGGTACGTTTATACTAAATGCCAACTTTACAGTATTTTTAAAAACGCAGCTAGCATCTCCTAGTCGGGACACCCGTCTAGAGTTTTCTTACTTGTTATAGCTAGAGTCTTCAAATTTTGCATTTAGTGTTATGTGAGCCTTCTGTAATGTCGGGCTTTGTTAAATTTTGGATGCCACGCCCCTTCGCCTCAAATTGCTAAATAACGTATGTCAGTTACTAGAGACTTAAGCTTTGGCACACACACACATATGAATGACATGATCATGCCCAACAAGTTTGATCAAAATCGTAAATCTAGAAAAAAAAGTTATTAAACATTTAATATCTCATATTATCGGCTCCTTGCAGACACAGTTGCTGAGCTAAAATGCAAGTTAGCAGATTGTGTGCTTGTGCGTGCGTCTGTGTGTGTATGTGTTGCTTGCTACATACACATAAAAGTAACGAAGAATATTAGAGATTGTTAGGAATAGCGGTCCTTCGCAGAATATTAGAGATTCTTAGGAATAGCGGTCCTTCGCAGGGTTCAGGGGATCTTCTAGTCGAGCATCCTCAACTAGAGCACTCTAACTTGGTTTTTGTTGGTTTTCAATCCATTTTATTCAGGTTTTATTTTTGTTAAATTTTTTGATACCGGTTCACAATTTCCCCAATTATTTTAATTGGCGGTAGTTGGAAAAAAAGCCAATATATGAGCGAGTTTACATATTTATAAATTTAAAAAAAATTAATAAAATATGTATATCATATGCTGAATATTTCATTCAAATCTGATTAGTTGCACAGAAGCTATTAAAAAAAAAGGTTTGGCCAATCGGCAAATACATGTGACCAGCAGCGCGAAGCATACATCTTTCCTATATATGTGCACGTATGTACACACACACACACATTGAACTGTGTGCATCTACCAAATTTTAAGAAACTCAATTTTAAGTGTGTATATTTCCACTAGATGGAGCTATGGTTTAAGAATTATCAGCTGCTCTATCGAATCGAAACATGGATGGAGCTTTTGGCTAAAAATTTAAAATTGAAATAAATTTAATTTTGTGTGGGTTTATAGCAGAGCTCGTGCTTTGGCACATACACACATATGAATGTCATTATCACGCCCAACAAATTTGATCAAAATCGTTCGACTAGAAAAAAAGTTATTAAACATTTAATATCTCATATTTTCGGCCTCTTGCAGCAGCAGCAGCGAAGCTGATGAGTCATAATGCTCAGTTAGCAGATTGTGTGCTTGAGCGTGCGTCTGTGTGTGTTCTTGTGCGTGCGTCCGTGTGTGTGTGTATGTATTGCTTGCTACATATGTACATATAAAAGTAACGGAGAATGTTAGCGGCTCTTAGCAATCGCAGTTCTTCGCAGGGTTCAGGGGATCTCCTTGTCGAGCAGTCTCGACTAGAGCACTCTTACTTGTTTTATTTCTGTTTCTAATCTTTTGTTTTGTGTTTTTTTTTTCTTGAATCCCAATTGCCAATATGATCTGTTGTAAAAAAAACTTGGTCTATGCGGCAAACTTCTGATTCTACACAAGTGCAATTTACCAATTGCTGGTTGTGTGAAAATGTGATGCACAGTAAATGTGTTGTCCTTACAGGGCGCGACTATGATAAGGTCATGTCCACTGCTAAAGTTGGTTGTTGTGGCTTACGTTGGTCTTGTCCACTTTGTTTGGAAAAACAAATAAATTTTTCCAAAATGTATAACTCGGTGCGAGTTCAATTTTTAACAAGTAAGAAAACTCTAGTCGAGACCGCTCGACTAGGGTATACCCTGAACCCTGCGAAGATCTGCTATTCCAAGCATTCTTCATTTCTTTTATATACACATGGATATGTACGTTCATGACAAGCAAAACATACACACACACATACACAGGCGCACGCATACACAAGCGCAAGTCGTTGCGTCAGCTGTTCTTTGGCTGCTTTGCATGGCAATGTTATGGGAAATTAAATGTTTAATAACTTTTTTTCTAGACCAACGATTTTGATCAAACTTGTTGGGCGTAATCATGTCATCCATATGTATGTATGTGCCAAAGCATAAGTCTCTAGTATTTGATATACGGGAGTTACAAATTTGAGGCGAAGGGGGCGTGGCACCCAAAACTTAACAAAAACCCGAAATTGCGTAAGGCTTACATAACACTAAATGCAAAATTTGAAGACTCTAGCTAGAAAGATGATTTAGATAGAATTTTATAGCTTAATTTAGATTTTCGTTTTTAATCGATAACAATAAAACGATAAAAGTTATCGAATTTCTGAAACAAACTCGATCTTTTCGTGCTATACAGGAACCTACATAAAAAATTTCAAGTCTCTAGCTCTTGTAGGTTCTGAGAACGACGCGTTCATACATACGGACAGACGGACAGACGGACGGACGGACAGACGGACAGACGGACAGACGGACGGACAGACGGACATGGCTATATCAACTCGGCTTGTCATCCTGATCAAGAATATATATACTTTATGGGGTCTGCCACGCCTCCTTCTGCCTGTTACATACATTTCAACAAAAACATTATACCCTGATTTCCCATTTTCAATGGGTTCAGGGTATAAAAATTAATAATCTATCAAAACAGTTGTCTGATGAACTAGATGATGCTGATAAATTATTAAGTCAATATGATTTTGATTTTCCTCAGGCTGAGACGTCAACTGCTTCTCGATTGGGACCACCTTCTATACCTGTGTCTCCAAATTGATTAGCTCCTTCTACACCTTGTTCTGAATCTCTTGCGATTCCACCTTCTTGCAGTGCGTCAGGGACACCAGTATTAGATATCCCACAGTCTATACTGAATCCAACTGCTTTACCTCCATCTGTTGCTCAAACTACGAACAACACTCTGGCCATTTCTCCTCAACTTATCATACCTACTTTATCTGTCGTTTCTCCCCGAAAGCAAGTGTTCTTATCTAGGATTTCATCTGACACGTCATGTGAAGCTGTTTCTGCTTTTATTTCCAGTAAATCAAAAGCTAAAGTCTCTATATCAAAGTTCAATTTCGCAACTCCTCGTGAAATTGCTTCTTTTATGCGCAACATATGGCTTGCATTCAAGAAATTTATGGACATGTAAAGGATAATGATTTCTTTCTGGTATTGGGTGACTTTAATATACCGAACACTTCTTGGATCTCTAATCCTAGTTCAAGTTCCCTTATTCCTACAATTGATAATTTTTTTACACCCGGAACCCATTGAAAATGGGAAATCAGGGTATAAGGTTTTTGTTGAAATGTATGTAATAGGCAGAAGGAGGCGTGGCAGACCCCATAAAGTATATATATTCTTGATCAGGATGACAATCCGAGTGGATATAGCCATGTCCGTCTGTCTGTCCGTATGTATGATCGCGTGGTTCTCAGAACCTACAAGAGCTAGAGACTTGAAATTTTATGTAGGTTCCTGTATAGCACGAAAAGATCGAGTTTGTTTCAAATAATCGATAACTATCATCGTTTTATTGTTATCGATTAAAACCGATATGTTCTTTTAGTTATATAATTCTATTTAATTCATCTTTATAGCTAGGGTCTTCAAATTTTGCATTTAGTGTTAGATAGGCCTAACGCAATTTCGGGTTTTGTTAAATTTTGGATGCCACGCCCCAAATACTAGAGACTTGTGCTTTGGCATATACATACATATAGATGACATGATTACGTCCTACAAGTTTGATCAAAATCGTTGCTCTAGAAAAAAAGTTATTAAGTATTCAATTTCCCATAACATTTGCACACAAATAACAGCCAAAGAACAGTTGACGCACCGACTTCCGCTTGTGTGTGCGTGCGTCTGTGTATGTTTATATGAATATAAAAGAAACGGAGAATACATGGAATAGTGGTTCCTCGCAGGGTTCAGGGTATACCCTAGTCGAGCGGTCTCGACTAGAGTTTTCTTACTTGTTTTTTGATGAATTACTTTTTATTTCTATGTCTCAGATGAATTCAATCTCAAATCATCAGAATCGATGGCTTGATCTGGTTTTTATTAATGATGACTCATGCATTAATGCTTCTAGATCATCCTCTTTTTGTTTACCTGAGGATATTTACCATCTTACATTGGAGGTATCTCTGTCCCTAAGTACTCCTTCAATTTGCGAATCCACTCCATCCAAACGACGTTGTTATAATATGTACTATTTTGCTTTGCTTAACCAACTTATTAGTGCAACAGATTGGTCTACGTTATATAATTCCCTTGATGTTAATTGTGCAACAATAATTTTCTATAGCATTTTAAACTCTCTTATTGATGAGTGTGTTCCTATGTGTCTCCCTGTGCCTTTTTCTAATAAACCTCCATGGTTTACTCAGACGCTTTCTAATTTAAGAAACATTGAGTCAAAATATTTTAAAAGTGTTAATAAGTGAAGCTCCACTATTAACTGGTCCAAATATTCCATAGCCAAGTCGAATTCTAACATATTAAATTCCCGTTGCAATGAGAATTACCTTTTGCGTTGCAAAAGGCAGTTTGCTCGTGACCCTAAAAAATGTTATTCCTTTGTGAACTTGAAACGTAAGTCTTCTGGTTTACCTTCCACATTTGTTCTTGAATCTAACAATTCTTGCAATGATCATGATTCCTCTGATCTTTTTTCTGATTTCTTCCAATCAACTTACTCATCTGTATACCCCTATAAAACTTCTTACCCTTATCATATCTCTTCCACAAATATTAACGCTTCCAATATTTCCCTTGATTCTCAGATTTCACCCATTCGGTCAATGAAATCATCTTACTCGTCTGGAGCTGATAATATTCCTAGTTGTGTTATAAAGGAATGCTGTGAATCCCTTTAGTTACCTTTACTTAAGCTTTTTAACTTATCTCTAGAAACCTCCGTATTCCCGTCTATTTGGAAAAAGTCTTTCATTATCCCTCTATATAAAAAGGGTGGGAGGTCTAATATTTCTAATTACAGGGGTATTGCCAAACTATCGGCTATTCCGAAGTTATTTGAAAAAATAATAACTTCAACCTTACATTTTTGTAAATCAATTATTTCGCCATTTCAACATGGCTTTGTTCTTAATCGATTAACCTCGACTAATCTGCTAGAATTTACTTCCTTAGTAAACGAAATTTTTTTAAAATAATATAAACTGATATTATATATACAGATTTCAGCAAAGCATTTGATTCAGTTCACAATGAAGTATTAGTTCATAAGCTAGATCTCATACGGTTTTCTCCTAAGCTCTTATCCTGGTTATCATCCTATTTAAAGGGTAGAACTCAAAGAGTTGTGTTGAGATCATCTTTTTCGAAACAAATCTTTGTTCTTTCAGGTGAACCTCAGGGTAGTCATCTAGGGCCTTTACTTTTTACATTATTTATCAATCTTCCCAATTGTATTTCTTATTCAAAGATCTTCATGTATACTGTTAACGTAAAACTTTGCCTTTCTTGTTCTAACACAATCAATCATCAATGCTTACAAGATGATCTTAATTCCTTCCAATTTTTGTGCTTGGCCAATAGGTTGCGTTTAAATTGTTCTAAATGTATGACAATGACCTTCTGTCGTACTACTCCATACATTGCTAATTATTCAATTAATAGCGATTCTCTGCAACGCATATTTTCTGTCAAAGATCTTGGTGAACTTTTCGATACAAAACTTCGCTTCAATACTCATATCTCAACCATATTATCATATCATCAACGTTGGGCAAAAAAGTTCAATGATCCTTTTGTAACCAAACTCCTTTATGTTTCGCTGGTACGACCTATTTTAGAATACTGTTCAATTATCAGGTCTCAACAGCATAAAGTGTACCAGGATCGTATTGAATCGGTCCAAATACCGTTTCTTCTCTTTGCTTTAAGTACTCTAATCTGGGACCCTAATCTCCGTCTAAAGTCTTATCATAGTCGTCTACTTCTTATTGATCTTCCTTCATTAATAAATCGTAGAACAATCCTTGGAATTGCTTTTCTACATAATTTGATTGTAATATTGATTTGTCCTTCTTGTTAATGAAATTTAATTTCTATGTTCCTTTAAGAACAACTGGGCACTTTCGTCCGTTGCATTTACCACTGCTCACATCGGATTACCCGTTGCACAGTGCATTTCATGTATTATGTGCAAATTACAATAAATTATATCACGTTTTTTCTCCTGAACTCTCTCTTCCTCTAATCAAATCCTTGCTTTCAGCTTTTCTTAAAAATATCCATCAAAATACCCAATCATGTTGTTGTTAAGGCATATCTGCCACTACAATATTTATAATAATTTTATTTTTAATTTTCCTGTTATTCATTCATTCATTCATCAATTCTCATTAGCTCAATAATATCACTGACCATATAAGGCTGTGAACTGAGGCATAACCGGCCGGACTGGCAAATAAAATACCCCGATCGGGTTGGTGATATTTTGATATATTTGATCTGTTTGTTCTTAGGCTTTAGACAAAAATGTTTAGTTTGTGTTGACACAAGTTGCCACTCGCTTTTGTCAATTATATTTAATAAATAAAATTTTAAAAAAGGGAGCAGAGAGGTTTTCAGGGACACGTTAAAAAACTTTAGTAACGCTGGCTGAAGGAAATCATTATATTTTTATACTTTTTCACGAAGTGTAAAAAGTATATTGGTTTTTTGCAATATCCGTCATGCTGTCCGTCCGTCTGTCACTCTGTCCGTATGAACGCAAACCATTTCCAGAGGCTTGAAATTTGAAATATATACTCGTGTATACCCTCGTGAGATAAGGTGTCACGATTTTCCTGATACGCCCACTAGGGGCGTGGCAAATCGGAAAATGCATTTTGTATCTCAGAACACTACTTCTAGAAGGGCTAGAGAGTTGAGATTTTAACTCAACACTCATGTCGACATCCCCAAATCAAAAAGCTATGGCGGATCCTATCAACTGGATAGTGCTCTTCATAGTGGTTGGTTCCTCGCACTCGTCTGAAAGAGACTGCTCTGTTGAAGCCGTCTGCTGTGGCGCTGTCTGTACCTGGTTTAGATGGCATCACTGGGGGCATGGTCAAAGCGGCTTGGCGCGCCATCCCGGAGTACATGACAGCGTTGTACACCCGCTGTCTGGCAGATGGGTATTTCCCCATTGAGTGGAAGCGCCCACGTGTGGTTGCGCTCCTCAAAGGCCCCGACAAGGACAGGAGCGATCCAGCGTCCTATCGGGGCATCTGCCTGCTGCCTGTTTTTGGCAAAGTGCTGGAGGGGATCATGGTGAACCGGATAAGGGAGGTGCTCAAGGACGAAAGTCGATGGCAATTCGGCTTTCGTCCCGGACGCTGTGTCGAGGATGCCTGGAGTCACGTGGTGAGCAGTGTAGAAGCCAGCCCGGCTAGATATGTGCTCGAAATATTCATCGACTTCAGAGGAGCTTTCGACCACGTCGAATGGGACGCAGCATTACGCCGACTATCTGATCTTGGATGCAGGGAAGTTGGGATCTGGCGCAGCTTCTTTTCGGACCGAAAAGCTAGCATCGTCAGCAGCTTCGGCGAAGTCAACGTCGATGTAACCCGTGGCTGCCCGCAGGGGTCCATTAGTGGTCCATTCATTTGGAACATATTAATGGATGTCCTCCTGCATCGCCTGGAAGCGCATTGCACGATCAGTGCATATGCTGACGATCTTCTGCTGCTCATCGATGGAGAATCCAGATCCCAACTGGAGCTCAAAGGCGCCCAACTTATGGAGATAGTTGGAGGATGGGGCATTGAGGTAGGCGTCTCAGTCTCGGCAACGAAGACTGTGACGATGCTCCTTAAGGGCAAACTGTCAGCTGGCAGACCGCCCGCCGTAAGCTTTGCAGGAGCAAACTTACGGTATGTGACGCAATATCGTTACCTTGGCATCACAGTTGGCGAGCGGTTGAGTTTTCTCCCGCATATCACGTATATACGTGATCGGCTAACTGGAGTCGTCGGAGCCCTGACCCGTGTGCTACGCGTCGACTGGGGACTCAGTCCGCAAGCACGGCGAAGGATATATGCCGGACTCATGGTGCCCTGTGCACTATTTGGTGCCTCGGTATGGTACAAGATGGCGATGAGACTAGTCGGGGCCAGGAGGGCGCTCAAGTCCTGCCATCGGCGCATCCTTTTAGGATGTTTGCCCACGTGCCGAACGGTATCTACTGATGCCCTTGAAGTGCTAGCTGGAGCTCCACCGCTGGACCTAGTTGCAATGCGCACCGCTATGCAGTTTAAGTTGAAGCGGAACTACCCCATGGTAGAAGGCGATTGGCTCTACGATCAAGATGTTTCCACCCTTGATCGCAGGACGAGGAGAGCCTTGCTGGACGAGCGCATGTTGCGCGAATGGCAGCTCCGGTGGGATGACAGCGAACACGGCCGTGTTACGCATAAGTTCATCCCGGATGTTAGCTTCGTCTTCAGCCGCCCCGACTTCAAGTTCACGATGCATGGCAGTTATCTCATAACTGGCCATGGCTCGTTGAACGCTTTTCTGCATGAGCGTGGTCTTAGCGAGACTGCTGGATGTCTATGTGGCAACCCCATAGAGGACTGGCGGCACGTTCTATGTGCCTGCCCACTCTATGCGGACGTGCGGGACCTGGAAGGGCTTAGAATCCAGCAGGACGAATCCGGTGAACTAATATTCACTCAGGCGGTGACGAGCATGCAACTGCTTGATGACTATGCACACATAGTCTTCAGTAGGCGACGCATGCTGATGACCCAGGAGGACGCAGGGAGACCTGGTCGACCAGTGCCGGACTGACGTTAGTCAAAACTGGGAGTGGCAACTGCCACGAAAGGTTACACCAATACCTCAAATTGGAAGACTCTCTTCACAAGAAAGTCGAAGGTCCGACCAAAGTCCTTTAAATCTGGGAGGCTCATCCTTGTGATGAACCGAAAGGCCAACCAAAGCCTCAATTTGGTAGACTCTCTTCTTTACGGAGAGAGTCGAAGGTCGAACCAAAGTCCTTAAATTTGGGAGACTCATCCTTGTGATGAGTCGAAAGGCCCACCAAAGCCTTAATTTGGAAGACTCTCTTCTTTATGGAGAGAGTCGAAGGTCGAACCAAAGTCCTTAGTTTGGGAGACTCATCCTTGTGATGAGTCGAAAGGCCCACCAAAGCCTTAATTTGGAAGACTTTCTTCTTTATGGAGAGAGTCGAAGGTCGGACCAAAGTCCTTAAGTTTGGGAGACTCATCCTTGTGATGAGTCGAAAGGCTCACCAAAGCCTTAATTTGGAAGACTTTCTTCTTTATGGAGAGAGTCGAAAGGTGTACCAAAGCCTTAATTTGGGAGGCTTCCCCCGTTAGGAGGTAGTCGGAGGTGCTTACCCAGCTCCTGGTTGTCGGAAACCTAATTGGGAAGCAGTTTAGACTGCGATCAGCCGATCAAAGCTGTTAATTTGAACCACGGGATGGGCCGGTGGCCAAGGCCGGCCCAAATGAGGTTGGCCCCCTTTTGTGGGAGTTTCGTGGTGGCTGTGGTGTTAAAACTGTCATGGTTCAACGTGGCGTTGAATCACGGCCGGATGCTGTACCCGTAGCCAGCAGAGGTTAAGATAGGCCTCGCCCCTGACCAAGAGGGAACTATATGCCCGACAGCATATGTTCGAACTGGTACTTAAAAGATTTCTTTTAGGGGCGTTGGTGGACGCATTGAATTCACCCGCTGTACTATGTGTCACATATGTGGCACAAGAAAAGTAGGGTGGTTGTAACCTTTTCGGGGGGGACGCCAATTAAAAAAAAAAAAAGGTTTTTGTGGGGGTTTTTTTTGTTGTTTGAGGGAAAGATGCAAGGCAGGGCAGCCTATCCTCCATCCTTGCATCCATTTTGCTCCGACTAGTAAGGCGGGAAGCCTGTAGTGGTCAAAAAGTGATTCTAATTGTTGTCTGGAAGCTTTAGTTAAGCTTAGAGACTTTAACTTGAAAACTCAGGTCAGACTCGCAATCAGATTTTGGTGAGCAGCTGATTGTCCGCTGCATTTTCCAGCACTACTAACAGTTGTTAGAGGGAGTGCACCTGATGCAGTTTGTTTGACTAGACGTGTCTAATTAAAAATTATTAATTATGACGCTACCAATACCACTACCACTACCAACACCTACTCCCCGCTCTTGGGCTATTGGCATCAACCGCCTCTGAACTATTTCGAGTTTTGCCGCACAGTAAGACAGTTGTGACCGCCGTTTGTTTTTCTGGGTACGTCGCGCAAACAGCATACACGTTTATAAATTTTTGTTTATTTTTTCGCAATGAACGACAAATCTATTTGAAGTTTCCTAGAAACACTTTACTTCAGCGACCGTACTTCACAAAAACACAACTCTCTCTCCGCCTGAGAGTGTGTGTGGGTATGTGTTGCTTGTTATATACATACATATACATATGTATATATAAGAGTCGAAGAATGTTCGGTATAACGGCTCATCGCAGGGCTCAGGGTATCCCCTAGTCGAGCGGTCTCGACTAGAGTTTTCTTACTTGTTTGCAGCGTAACTGGTAATCTTATCAGCTCCAGGAGACAAAAATGATTTCAATTATCGAATGGCTGAAATCAGAGAATCAAGGGAAGTTTTTGAAGCATTAATAATAGTAGGTGATCAAGTATTGACCAATCCTCGGAAAAATGTGGAGTCAACTGGCTTTTGCAACACAAAAGGCAATTCTCATTGCAACGGAAATTTAAAATGTTCAAATTTGACTTGGCTACGGAATATTTAGACCAATAATTAATGCGCATTGTTAGAAAAAGGCAGGGAAAAAAAGTTGTTGCACAATTAACATCATCGGAATCATATAACCTCGGCCAAACAAAATTGCATTTATTTTAACAACAACTTTGTTCTAATGGTATAGGTTCACAAATTGGAGGAATAGACAGTGATACCTCCAATGTGAAGAAACATAAATGCAAAAGTCGTCATTAATAAAAACTAGATAAAGCGACCATTTCAGATGATTTGAAATAGAGTTAACCTGAAACAAAGAAATCGTAAATAATTTATCAATAAAAAAATGATCGAGTCCAGCGTTAACGCAAAAGAAAGTGTCAATAAATCACAACAGGGGACATTCCCCAGCAATGATTTTCCGCTCAAAGTATCTGCCATGCTCGGTCGATCAAATCCGCAAAAGTCGTGCTAAGTTCAATTTTGAAAAACATGTATTTCAAATACTGCTTCAACAAATACACACATGACAAAATCACGACCTACAATAAAAGTTATTAAACATTTAATTTCCCATAACATTTGCATACATATACAATCCCATGCGCTGTTGATGCGCTTGTGCGTGTGTGCTTGTAATGGACACACATATACACATCTACGGAGAATGTTCGGAATTGCGGTTCTTCGCACTGTTCAGAGTATCCCCTTGGCGAGCGGTCTCTAATAAAATTTTCTTACATGTTTATTCTTAAATTGTTGTGAATTAAATTGTGTCGCGGAAACCTTTTTACGGATTTGGCCCCAAGTACTAAATTTGCGGAAATGTAAGCGTCATTACCATAAGTCTGCCTATTTCCAACCAAAATAAATAAAACAAATAACAAACAAAAATTAATTAACCAATACAAAACAAGTAAGAAACCTCTTGTCGGGCGACCCGACAAGGGGATACCCTGAACCCCGTGCTATCTGCGTTTTTAAAAACACTGCATAATTAGAATTTAGTATAAACGCCCAGAAAATTAAATTTAATTCATTTTCAATTGTTTAGTCAATAGAATTTATTAGATGCACGAAGTTCAATGTGTATGTGTGCACACGTATAGGAAAACAATTTGCTTTGCCAATGTTTTGTTTAATAATTTCTGCGCTAATTATTGAATTTGAATGAAATTTTCAGCTTATGATCAACTTATTTTATTCTTTATTATTTTTTCCAATTTTAAAAAAATGCAAACCCATTCATTTCTTGGCTTTGGGTTCACTAACCTAAATTTCAATATTTGGAGACTTTAGCTATAAAGACGTGGGAGATATTATTTAATACCTTCGTTTTGATATCGTTTTTGATCGATAACATTAAAACGATAGTTGTTATCGTGTTTTTTTAAACAAACTCGATCTGCGCGTGCTATACACGAACCTACATAAAAAATTTAAAGTCTCTAGCTCTTTCAGGTTCTGAGATCGACGCGTTCATACATACCGACAGACAGACTGATGGACGGACGGACAGACGGACAGGGCTAAATCGACTCGGCTTCTCTCCCTGATCAAGAATATATATACTTTATGTGGTCTGCCACGCCTCATTCTGCCTGTTACATACATTTCAACAAAACCATTATACCCTGATTTCCCACTTTCAATGGGTTCAGGGTATAACTAGATAATAAATACTGATCATTTTAATATTAGGTATAAGATGAAAACCCCAAAACACCTAGTTATAAGAAAATGTTATTAGAATTAACATACCCTTTTTAATTAAGTTAAGCCTTTTTAGAGAAATGCACAAAGAATTTGAATGTTTATATTAATGAAGTTAAAATGAAATAGAATGTACAAAGGTACAATAATGAAAACTAAACTTTATAGAGTCTGTCAATTACCCATGTCAGGGACGGAAAAAGGTGATTTAGTTCCTTAGGAACTACAGAATAGAGACAATAACACATAATTTTACAAATATTGTCACGGTAGGGTGGGTAGAGACGGAGGACGAATGACACCGAAGTGTCTCGATCCGTCAAGATTAGTGCAGGTTTATATATACAGATGGCATAGTCGGCGCTTCATACCCTTTTAACGTCAGTAATTATTAATTTTCATAAATTTTCATTTTCAGAGTTGCCACGTATCTTATTTTAAGAGATAACATCTCTTAACAACAGGCTTAAATCAGAGAAGTAGTTGAAATATTTGAAGAATTAATAATATAAAATAAAGAAATTAAACAAGTAAGAAAACTCTAGTCGAGACCGCTCGACTAGGGTATACCCTGAACCCTACGAAGAACCGCTATTCCACGCATTCTTCATTTCTTTTATATACACATGCATATGTACGTTCATTACAAGCAAAATATACACACACACACACACGCACAAGCGCAAGTCGTTGCGTCAGCTGTTCTTTGGCTGCTTTGCATGGCAATGTTATGGGAAATTAAATGTTTAATAACTTTTTTTCTAGACCAACGATTTTGATCAAACTTGTTGGGCGTGATCATGTCATCCATATGTGTGTATGTGCCAAATCACAAGTCTCTAGTATTTGATATACGGGAGTTACAAATTTGAGGCGAAGGGGGCGTGGCATCCAAAATTTAACAAAAACCGAAATTGCGTAAGGCTTACATAACACTAAATGCAAAATTTGAAGACTCTAGCTAGAAAGATGATTTAGATAGAATTTTATAGCTTAATTTAGATTTTCGTTTTTAATCGATAACAATAAAACGATAACAGTTATCGAATTTCTGAAACAAACTCGATCTTTTCGTGATATACAGGAACCTACATAAAAAATTTCAAGTCTCTAGCTCTTGTAGGTTCTGAGAACGACGCGTTCATACATACGGACAGACGGACAGACGGACGGACAGACGGACAGACGGACATGGCTATATCAACTCGGCTTGTCATCCTGATCAAGAATATATATACTTTATGGGGTCTGCCACGCCTCCTTCTGCCTGTTACATACATTTCAACAAAAACATTATACCCTGATTTCCCATTTTCAATGGGTTCAGGGTATAAAAAGGGTGTTAAGTGGTACAGACATTAAGTTGAATGGAAACAACATTGCAGTTTGGCGCTACCGACTGCGAAATACTTATTCACATTAAAGCACACAATAAGGACATCTGGCACATTAAATTTTAAAATTAATCTTAAATCCTAAAGGTCGCCGCTCAAATCAGCCTAAGCGTTGAGGACATCGAAATTTCTAAGTTTAGAACATTCGACTAGCAAAGACACAGGCCGTCAAGCATTGCAAAAATGAGAGAGATGCCCTTTTTTTTATTTATTTTGTGTTAGTAAAAAGTTAATTTAAATTTATGTAAATCAATGGAGAAGGTCAAAAGTGAATTCATCATTTTGTTGCGAGTTTACATTTTCCTTTTTTGTTTGGCACATATCATTTTTGGCCTGTTCATCGAGTGGGTCTTCAGGAATATAACTGTAAATTTTGATGCTTAAAACAAAAAAATGAGAAAATTACAGGGTATTTTTTTGTAAGTCACCCCCCTTTTTGGGTCGCGTGTGCGACCATTGCGCTCAACGCACTTATAAAGGCAAAGGATACAGCATCCGGCGAGTGTACATAGGAGCGCAATGAGACCACAGCCAGCGGCCTTCATTAAAGAAACGACACAGAGGAACTTTAGCTGCGTCGCCACCAATACGCGACGTTTGCTGTTCCGCATCCTGCCAGTGACGACTGTAATTTTCGCATTTTTTGAAGGTAAGGATCCAAGCTTTATAGTTATATTCCTAAACACCCACTCATGAACATGCCAGTGGTCACCGGGGGTGTGGTAAATTTAAACTGAAAAGACTACAGCTTCTGAGCCAATATTGAGCCATATAATGACACTGTGAACTTTGACCATGTCTATATATTTTTTGAAAAGAATATTTTATTATCCTAAAATAACTAAATAAACAAGTAAGAAAACTCTAGTCGAGACCGCTCGACTAGGGTATACCCTGAACCCTGCGAAGAACCGCTATTCCAAGCATTCTTCGTTTCTTTTATATACACATGCATATGTACGTTCATTACAAGCAAAACATACACACACACATACACAGGTGCAAGCACACACAAGCGCAAGTCGGTGCGTCAGCTGTTGTTTGGCTGCTTTGCATGGAAATGTTATGGGAAATAAAATGTTTAATAACTTTTTTTCTAGACCAACGATTTTGATTAAACTTGTTGGGCGTGATCATGTCATCCATATGTATGTATGTGCCAAAGCACAAGTCTCTAGTATTTGATATACGGGAGTTACAAATTTGAGGCGAAGGGGGCGTGGCACCCAAAATTTAACAAAAACCGAAATTGCGTAATGCTTACATAACACTAAATGCAAAATATAAATTTTATAGCTGAATTTAGATTTTCGTTTTTAATCGATAACAATAAAACGATAACAGTTATCGAATTTCTGAAACAAACTCGATATGCGCGCCCTATGCAGGGACCTACAAAAAAAATTTGAAGTCTCTAGCTATTGTAAGTTCTGATATCGACGCGTTCATACATACGGACAGACGGACAGACGGACGGACGGACAGACGGACGGACGGACAGACGGACAGACAGACAGACAGGGCTAAATCGACTCGGCTTGTCTCCCTGATCAAGAATATATATACTTTATGGGGTCTGCCACACCTCCTTCTCCCTGTTACATACATTTCAACAAAAACATTATACCCTGAATTCCCATTTTCAATGGGTTCAGGGTATAATAAAAATAAAAGAAATATCGATATGACCTCACCGGGGGTCGAGCCCACACCTCTACAGTCGCCAACGGGCATCTCTCTCATTTTCAGAGATGCCACCTCTCTCATGTTGTAAGATGCATAACCTCTTATTTTTGGCGGTGTGTATTTTTGCTAAGGTTCGAAACTTCGATCCAAATTGAAACTTGCTAAGGTTCTAAACTTCGGTCCAAATTGAAACTGCCATGGCCACCTCTGATTAAAGTTTTTAATCGGCAGCTAATGTGAGCGGCGGCAGTGGGGACTTAAGATTAATTTTAAACAAGTAAGAAAACTCTAGTCGGACGTCCTGACTAGGAGCTACCCTGAACCCCACGCTATCTGCGTTTTTTAAAATACTGCATAATTAGCATTTCGTATGAACGCACACAAAATTAAGTTCCATTCATTTTCAATTGCTTAGTCAATAGCGCCGTCTATGTTTCGATAGCTTAGCGTCATCCATGTTTTGATGCAATTAACCAGCTGATAATGCGCAAATCATAGCGCCATCTATTGGAAATATGTACATTAAAACTTGCGGTTTTTAGAATTTGCTAGATGCGAGCAGTTCAATGTATGTGTATGTGTGCACACGATTTGGCCGATTGGCCAAATGTTTTGTTTAATAACTTCTGCGCGAATTATTGGACTTGAATGAAATTTTCAGTTTATGATCAACATATTTTATTACATTTTTTCCAATTTTAAAAAATGCAAACCCATTCATTTCTTGGCTTTGAGTGCAACTAACCTAAATTTAAATATTTGGGAGCCGGTATCCAAAACTTAACAAAAATCAAAATTACATAAAATAAATATAAAACTAACAAAAAAAAAATTGTGGACTGTAACTTCATAACTTCATATAATAACTAACATTCGATAACGTTTTAATCGATAACATTGAAATTAAAATAGTTATCGACTTTTTTAAACATGAGAGATATAATATAATAACTAACATTCGATAACGTTTTTATTCGATAACATTAAAATTAAAATAGTTAACGACTTTTTTAAACAAACTCGATCTTTTCGTGCTATTCACGGACCTACATAAAATTTCAAGTCTCTAGCTCTTATAGGTTCTGAGATCGACGCGTTCATACATACGGACAGACGGACGGACAGACAGACGGACGGACAGACGGACAGGGCTAAATCGATCCTTTTGCCTGGTACATAAATTTCAACAAAAACAATATACCCCGATTTCCCATTTTTAATGGGTTCAGGGTATGAATATAATGTGATAGATGCCCCTGTGCGGTACCGGGACGTGAATAAGTATTTCGCAGTCGGTTTCATCCGACTGAAACGTTCTTAATTGTTTTTTGCTCTATTTTTTACATTCATATAATAAATATTAAGTGTCTACTGTTCTCAAACATTCAAAACACAACCCCGTTTTACTATTTTAAAATTATTTCTGTATTTTTAATATATTGTGATGATTGAAGATATAGAGATAAGACAAAAAACTACATGAAATAAATAACCAAAAATTACAAATAGTCCTGTATCTAATCTGAATGTAAAATATCTATAACTGTGCTCTCTGTTTTTATTTGGGAAAAGTATAAGGCTATTTTTTTTTTTATTAAAAGTTGCTGTTCGTCTATGAATTTATTTTATTGTGATCAGGGAGAAGTTCTGATGCCCATACATCTTGGGGCCATCCTGTACGTCCTTTGCCTGATATACAATCATTCTGAAAATAACGAAAGATGAAATATATTATTGAGTGTCGCTTTCTTTACAAAAAGATTTACAGAAATAATTAAGAGTGCTCTAGTCAAGTCTGTTTTCGTCAAGACTGCTCGACAAGAAGATGCCTTGAACCCTGCGAAGAATTGATATTCCAAATATTCTACACTAATAAAGTCAATGCAAAAAGTCTTGCAAACACGCTTTACATTAATTTGCCTTAAAAATAACCTTAAAACTAAATTTTTATACCCTGAGCCCATTAAATATGGAAGAACTGGGTGTAATGGTTTTGTTAAAATGTATGTACTGGCAGAAAGAGGCGGGCAAGTCTCTTAAAGTATATATATTCTTGATCAGGAAGGCAAGCCGTCGATCTCAGAACCTATGAGTCTGTCCGTCTGTCCGTCTGTCCGTCCGTCCGTCCGTCCGTCTGTCCGTCTGTCCGTATATTTGAGCGCGTCGATCTCAGAGGATATAAGAGCTAGAGACCTCCAATTTTTTTGGAGGTTCGTGTATATCACGATTCGATCGAGTTTGTTTCAAATAATCGATAACTATTATCGTTTTAATGTTATCGATTACAACCCGATATCTTCATTTAGTTATATAATTCTATCTTATTCATCTTTATAGCTGGAGTCTTCAAATTTTGCATTTTGCATAATTTTGCAATTTCGGGTTTTGCTAAATTTTGGATGCCACGCCCCCTTCGCATCAGATTGCTAAATCATTGCTAGAGAATTGTGCTTTGGCACATACACACATATGCATGGCATGACCACGCCCAACAAATTTGATCAAAATCGCTGTTCTAGAAAAAAAGTTAATAAACATTTAATATCTCATATTTTCGGCGTCTTGCAGCAGCTGCGAAGCTGGTGAGTCATAATGCACAGTTAGAAGATTGTGTGCTTGTACGTGCGTCTGTGTATGTATGTATGTTAGCGGCTCTTAATAATCGCAGTTCTTCGCAGGGTTCAGGGGACCTTTTAGTCGAGCTGTCTCGACTAGAGCACTCTTACTTGTTCATTTTCGATTTTTGTTAAATTTTGGATGCCACTCCCTCTTCGTCTCAAAAGTGCAAAAGACATATTTCAAATATTAGAGACCTGTGCAAGCAAGTTTGATCAAAAATGTTTGTCTACAAAAAAAATATATTTAACATTAAAAATATATTTAACAGTTAAGCAGCCAAAGCACAGCTGAAGGAGCGACTTGCGCTCTTGTGTGTGTGCTCCTGTGTGTGTGTGTGTGTGTGTATGTATTGCTTGTGATGTACACACATATACATGTACGATATAATAGCAATGGAGAATTTTCGGAAAAGCGGTTCTTCGCTGGGTTCAGGGTATCCCCTAGTCGAGCGGCCTGAACTATAGTTTTCTTACTTGTTATTTTACTTATTATTAACTAACTATGTAACTAACAATAACTAACAATAAATTTAAATTGACTGCGCTTATCGAACTTCGTCATTCATTTAAGGGTTGAAAATGCGCGTTCCACAGACACATGAGTTGCCGATGTAGCCAGCACTGCTAGTGCGAGCGTACTCAATTGTGTCAGTTTAAGCCTGATATAATTTAAAAATAAACAAGTAAGAAAACTCTAGTCGGGGGTCCCAACTAGGAGATACCCTAAACCCCGCGCTATCTGCGTTTTTTAAAATACTGCATAATTAGCATTTTGTATAATCGCACAGAAAACTAAATTCAATTCATTTTCAATTGTTTAGCCAATAGCGCCATCTATGGTTCGATAGAATAGTGCCATCCCTGTTTCGATTTATTGAACATCTGATAATTAGCAAATTATAGCGCCATCTATTGGAAATATGTACACTAAAGCTTGCGGGTTTGAGAATTTGCTAGATGCTAGATGTGTATGTGTGTATGTGTGCCCATGTATAGGAAAACAATTTGTTTTGCGTTGCTGGCCACGTGTTTGGCCGATTGGCCAAATGTTTTGTTTAATAACTTCTGCGCGAATTAATGGATTTGAATGAAATTTTCAGCTTATGTTCATCATATTTTATTAAATTTTTTCCAATTTTAAAAAATGTCAACCCATTCATTTACTGTCTTTGAGTGCAACTATCCTCAATTTAAATATTTGGGAAAATTTGGAGTCGGTATCCAAAATTAAACAAAAACCGTAATTAGATAAAATAAATATAAAACTTACAAAAAAAATTGGGGACTCTAGCTATAAAGACGTGGGAGATATAATTTGATAACTAACATTCGATAATGTTTTTAATCGATAACATTAAAACTAAAATAGTTATAGACTTTTTTTTACAAACTCGATATTTTCGTGCTATTCACGGACCTACATAAAAAATTTCAAGGCTCTAGCTCTTATAGGTTCTGAGAACGACGCGTTCATACATACGGACAGACAGACGGACAGACGGACGGACGGACAGACGGACGGACAGACGGACAGGGCTAAATCGACTCGGCTTGTCTCCCTGATCAAGAATATATATACTTTATGGGGTCTGCCACGCCTGCTTCTCCCTGTTGCATACATTTCAACAAAAACATTATACCCTGATTTTCCATTTTCAATGGGTTCAGGGTATAAAAATGTTTGAATTTAATGGCTAACAACCATACATTATGTCGAAGTTATAAACATCACCATACATGTTGTGCAGAAACATTCAAATTAAAGACGTTATGTTTCATTGTACTCATGCAATCAATAGCGGTCTGAGTGAGACAAAATCACGTCCCAGCACCCCATAGGACATCTAGCACATTACATTTTAAAATAATCTTAAATCCTCACGGCCGACTTTCAAATTAGCTGCCGATTTAAAATTTTCATCGGAGGTGGCTATCGAAGTTTCAATTTGGATCGAAGTTTAGAACCTTTTACAGTTTTTATTTACCACGCCCCCAGTAGGCATAGACAAATATTTTCTGGCCAGTTCGTAGAGTGGCTTACATTAAAAAAATGCGAAAATTACAGCATATTTTTTTTTGTAAATCACTCCCCGAAAGGGGCGTAACAATAATTTATGGGTAACTTAGCATCCAATTTTGAAGCTTCGAGCAATAAAACTGAAGGAGCTAATATTATTATTGCCACGCCCCTAGTGGGCGTAGATATATCCAACATAACTTTTCAATCTTGGGATGTTTAGCCGATTATATATACAAAGCCTCAAGTCTCTAAAAAATCACTATATATTCGAATCCGATGTGCTACACCCCCAGTAGGCGAGATTTTGAGATTTTGATCTTGGGATGTCGACGTGACTATACATTCCAAATTTCAACTCTTAAGCTTTTCTAGAAGTGAAATACAGCATTTTTTGAGATACAGGAAAATACATTTTCCGATTTGCCACGCCCCTAGTAGACGTAATGGGAAAATCTTGACACTTTATCTGATCGGGGTACTCTCGAGTATTTATTCCAAATTTCAAGTCTTTATCTTCAATAGCGTGGAAATGGTTTGCGTTCATACGAACAGACGGACGGACATTGTACAAAACCAATATACTTATTTCACTTCCTCGAGACTGCTTGATGGCGATACCCTGAACCCTGCTTAGAACCGCTATTCCGAGCATACTCCATTTCTATTACATACGTATGTATGTTTATGTACATTACAAGCAATACATACATACATATACACAAAGGCGCACGCACAAGCGCAAGTCGCGCATGTCAACTCCGCTTGGGCTACTTTATGTACATATGCCAATGTTATGGGAAACTAAATATTCAATAATTATTTTTGTAGACGAACGTTTTCATGAAATCAGAGCGATATTGTGTCATTCATATGTGTGAATTGCCAAAGTACAAATGTAGTATTTGAAATACATTTTTGCAAATTTAAGGGGCGCGGCATCTAAAATTTTACATAAACCGAAATTTTGTAAGGCTCAAATAACATTAAAAGCAAAATTTTGAAAGCTCTAGCTAGTACGATGTATTAGATGTACAATAATTTTATAACTGAATTTCAGTTTTCGTTTTTAAGAGATAACACTAAATAAAAATAATTATCTATTTTTTAAACTAGCTCGATCTTTTCAAATAACAAATGGATACTTCATGTGGAACAACGAAAATCACGCATGCACAATGTGTGCTTGTGCCCCGATATCGGCTTTTTGCTTCGACCAGCGGATACTATATGACAAGAAAATCAGTGCTCTGCGAGCGTTGGCTGTTAAGTTACGTTTACCACACGTCTCTTTGCAATACAAAAGATTTTCACAATTGGCACGGGCAGTTGAAGTTATTTAGCAGGCAACTGTAACGGGGCGCAGAAGCGGCCCATGAAGGGACCTTCTCAAATAGGTTAATATTTGAATTCGAAATGGAATAGTAACGGCAGAGCAACTCTGCGCATCTCGGCGAAGAGAGGATTTCGTGGTGAGAAGCGACGGCCGTGGTGGAGTTGAGTTGCCGACGCCGGCGCTCGACATGCAAAAATTAGAGAGCAGGCAGTCGGTTCTGAGCTTCGATCGCGAGCAAAAGAGCAAGTGTTAGCCACGAGCAGAGATTGACTAAAGCGAAGAAGTGGGTGAAGCACGAGAAAAGGAAAGGAAAAGAACGACTAGGATAGTTTCTGAGCAGAGCAGATAATAATAAGAGGGAAAAGGAAAGAAAATCGTAAGTAGAGAATAAGTTTTTATAAATTAAGTAAATGAAGATAAATTAAATACGGTGTGTTAATATTGTTAATCTAAGTGCTAATAAAACTTACCTGACGTCTCCACACCCCCCCCCCTTCTTGCACATGTACGCTAACAGGCGAAAAAGCCCACCAACACTGTGAGTGCCGATTGGCAAGGTGCAGCGCTACGGAGCAGATATAGAAAATTAAGTAAAGTAGAGACGAAAAGCTAACGGTAAAGTGGTGAGGCGTCAAAGATTTAAGAGAGGGGAAGCGCATGCACAAGTATAGCAACGGCCGGCAAGTGTGCATAGACGAAACAAGAAAAAAACGGTAGGTGCATACGAGCATGTATGAGCATATCAACGGCGGGCAATCGTGTGTAGTCGAAGAAAGAGATAACGTCGATAAGCACACACACGTTCGCTTGAGAGCAAAGCTAGCCATCAGCGAGCAAGAGACACGGCACATACCGTTGGTGTTTTTATACCCTGAACCCATTGAAAATGGGAAAAAGGGTATAATGTTTTTGTGAAAATGTATGTAACAGGCAGAAAGAGGCGTGGCAGGCCCCATAAAGTATATATATATTTTTGATCAGGGAGAGAAGCCGAGTCGACTTAGCCCTGTCCGTCTGTCCGTCCGTCCGTCGGTCCGTATGTGTGCACTCGTCGATATCAGAACATATAAGAGCTAGAGACTTTAAAATTTTTTGGAGGTTCGTGTATAGCACGAAAGGGTCGAATTTGTTTCAAATAATCGATAGCTGTCATAGTTTTAATGTTATCGATCAAAAAATCCGATACCTTTATATAGTTATAAAATTCTATCTTATTCATCTTTATAGCTAGTGTCTTCAAATTTTGCATTTTGTATAATTTAGCAAATTCGGGTTTTGTTAAATTTTGGATGCCACGCCCCCTTCGCATCAAATTGCTAAATCATTGCTAGAGACTTGTGCTTTGGCACATACACACATATGAATGACATGATCACTCCCAACAAGTTTGATCAAAATCGTAATTTTAGAAAAAAAAGTTATTTAACATTTAATATCTCATTATATCGGCGCCTTGTAGACTGAGCTCAGTTGCTGAGTCAAAATGCACAGTTAGCAGACTGTGTGTTTGTGCGTGCGTCTGTGTGTGTGTATGTGTTGCTTGCTACATACATATAAAAGTAACGGAGAATGTTAGAGGTTCTTAGGAATAGTAGTTCTTCGCAGGGTTCAGTGGATCTCTTAGTCGAGCAGTCTCGACTCTTACTTGTTTTGTTTTGAAGTGGTGTTGTGTGTGAGTCGAGTGACTGTGGGCAAGGGCCAGACAACAGGAGGCAAAATTTCGGTGCGCAGTGCCACGAGGTTTTTTTTTGGTGAAAGTGAGCAATAGTGGGTCGACAACGGGTCGACAACGACAACGGTCGGCCAGACAACGAATAGCAAAAACAAGATGCACTGCGGTGCACAGTGTAATAAAATAAAATAAAATAAATAAAATAAAATAAGACAAAATATAGAAAAAAAATAAAAACACTTATATATAAAATAAGACAAAATAAAATAATATAGAACAAAACAAAATAAAATAAAATAAAATGCAAAAAAAAATGTTTACTTGAAGATATTCATCATCCTAAATCTGTTGCTATGAGAATTACCTTATGCGTTGCAAAAGGCAGTTGCTCGTGGCCCTAAAAAATTGAATTCCTTTGTGAATTTGAAACGTACGTCTTCTAGTTTACCTTTCACATTTTTTCTTGAGTCATCGATTCTTGCAATGATCATGATTCCTCTGATCTTTTTTCTGATTTCTTCCAATCAACTTACTCATCTGTATACCCCTATAAAACTTCTTAGCCTCATTATATCTCTTCTAAAAATATTATGAACGCTTCCAATATTTCCCTTGATTCTCTGAGTTCAGCCATTCGGTCAAAGAAATCATCTTACTCGCCTGATGCTCATAATATTCCTAGTTGTTTGCTTTTCCCTCATTATATCTCTTCTAAAAATATTATGAACGCTTCCAATATTTCCCTTGATTCTCTGAGCCATTCGGTCAAAGAAATCATCTTACTCGCCTGATGCTCATAATATTCCTAGTTGTGTTATAAAAGAATGCTGAGACTCCCTTCAGTTATCTTTACTAAAGCTTTTTAATTTATCTCTGGAAAACTCTATGTTCCCGTCTATTTGAAAAGAGTCTTTCATTATGATTCTATATAAAAAAAAGGTGGGCGGTTTGACATTTCTAATTACAGGAGTATTGCCAATCTATCGACTATTCCGAAGTTATTGAAAAAAAAACAAGTAAGAAAACTCTAGTCGAGACCGCTCGATTAGGGTATACCCTGAACCCTGCGAAGATCTGCTATTCCAAGCATTCTTCATTTCTTTTATATACACATGCATATGTACGTTCATTACAAGCAAAATATACACACACATACACAGGCGCACGCATACACAAGCGCAAGTCAGCTGTTCTTTGGCTGCTTTGCATGGCAATGTTATGGGAAATTAAATGTTTAAAAACTTTTTTTCTAGACGAACGATTTTGATCAAACTTGTTGGGCGTAATCATGTCATCCATATGTATGTATGTGCCAAAGCAGAAGTCTCTAGTATTTGATATACGGGAGTTACAAATTTGAGGCGAAGGGAGCGTGGCACCCAAAATTTAACAAAAACCGAAATTGCGTAAGGCTCACATAACACTAAATGCAAAATTTGAAGACTCTAGCTAGAAAGATGATTTAGATAGAATTTTATAGCTTAATTTAGATTTTCGTTTTTAATCGATAACAGTAAAACGATAACAGTTATCGAATTTCTGAAACAAACTCGATCTTTTCGTGCTATACAGGAACCTACATAAAAAATTTCAAGTCTCTAGCTCTTGTAGGTTCTGAGAACGACGCGTTCATACATACGGACAGACGGACGGACAGACGGACATGGCTATATCAACTCGGCTTGTCATCCTGATCAAGAATTTATATACTTTATGGGGTCTGCCACGCCTCCTTCTGCCTGTTACATACATTTCAACAAAAACATTATACCCTGATTTCCCATTTTCAATGGGTTCAGGGTATAACAAGTAAGAAAACTCTAGTCGAGACCGCTCGACTAGGGTATACCCTGAACCCTGCGAAGATCCGCTATTCCAATCATTCTTCATTTCTTTTATATACAAATGCATATGTACGTTCATTACAAGCAAAACATACACACACACGCACAGGCGCAATCACACACAAGCGCAAGTCGTTGCGTCAGCTGTTGTTTGGCTGCTTGGCATGGCAATGTTATGGGAAATTAAATGTTTAATAACTTTTTTTCTAGACGAACGATTTTGATCAAACTTGTTGGGCGTAATCATGTCATCCATATGTATGTATGTGCCAAAGTCTCTAGTATTTGATATACGGGAGTTACAAATTTGAGGTGAAGGGGGCGTGGCACCCAAAATTTAACAAAAACCCAAATTGCGTAAGGCTTACATAACACTAAATGCAAAATTTGAAGACTCTAGCTAGAAAGATGATTTAGATAGAATTTTATAGCTTAATTTAGATTTTCGTTTTTAATCGATAACAATAAAACGATAAAAGTTATCGAATTTCTGAAACAAACTCGATCTTTTCGTGCTATACAGGACACTACATAAAAAATTTCAAGGCTCTAGCTCTTGTAGGTTCTGAGAACGACGCGTTCATACATACGGACAGACGGACAGACGGACGGACAGACGGACATGGCTATATCAACTCGGCTTGTCATCCTGATCAAGAATATATATACTTTATGGGGTCTGCCACGCCTCCTTCTGCCTGTTACATACATTTCAACAAAAACATTATACCCTGATTTCCCATTTTCAATGGGTTCAGGGTATAACAAGTAAGAAAACTCTAGTCGAGGCCGCTCGACTAGGGTATACCCTGAACCCTGCATTCTTCGTTTCTTTTATATACACATGCACTTGTACGTTCATTACAAGCAAAACATACACACACATACACAGGCGCAAGCACACACAAGCGCAAGTCGGAGCGTCAGCTGTTCTTTGGCTGCTGTTTGCATGGCAATGCTATGGGAAATTAAATGTTTAATAACTTGTTTTCTAGACGAACGATTTTGATCAAACTTGTTGGGCGTGATCATGTCATCCATATGTATGTGTGTGCCAAAGCACAAGTCTCTAGTATTTGAAATACGGGACTTACAAATTTGAGGCGAAGGGGGCGTGGCATCCAAAATTTAACAAAAACCGAAATTGTATAAGGCTCACATAACACTAAGTGCAAAATTTGAAGACTCTAGCTATAAAGATGAATTATATAGATTTATATAACTGAGCATCGATTTCGTTTTTAATCGATAACATTAAAATTAAGACAGTTATCGATTTTTTTAACAAACTCGATCTTTTCGTGCTATACAGGAACCTACATTAAACATTTCAAGTCTCTAGCTCTTATAGGTTCTGAGAACGACGCGTTCATACATACGGACAGACGGACAGACGGACATGGCTATATCAACTCCGCTTGTCATCCTGATCAAGAATATATATACTTTATGGGGTCTGCCACGCCTCCTTCTGCCTGTTACATACATTTCAACAAAAACATTATACCCTGATTTCCCATTTTTAATGGGCTCAGGGTATAAAAACAAATTTTACCACATTTTTGTAAATCAATTATTTTTCTTTTCCAACATGGCTTTGTTCTTAATCGATCAACCTCGACTAATCTGCTAGAATTTACTTCCCTAGTAAACGATAGTTTTGTAAATAAAATGCAAACTGATGTTCAGCAAAAAATTTCATCGGTTCACCATTAAATATTACTACTAACCATATAACACATAGATATAACACGCAGAGCACTGAAATTCAGCGAATTCCCACAGTGACAAGACAGCCCCAGGCGAATTCACCAAATTCGCTTTAGTTTTTGCTGCGAGCAGCGGGTATTCTGTGACAAGAAAATCAGTGCTTTGCGAGCGCTCGTTCGGTAATGGTCCATTTGTATATAAAGCCCTTCTATGCAACCATGTATGCTTATTTTCTGATCTCTTCTCTCTCATATATTTTTATTATCTGCTCTCTTCTCTCTCGAATATATATACGTAAGAACTCACCAGCAGCAGCACACCAAAATTGAAATTTGCTCGCTGAGGCTTCATTTTTCCTCTCTCAACAGTAGAGTATACCAAACTTTTGAAAGTGTTTGTCATGCCCATGCAAAATGTTAGTATTATTTATAAAAAGGGTATGGAAGTGTGAGGCTCATACGAAGAATATGTTTTCGCGACGAGCATGCACACACACTATCAGTACTTACCGTTAGAGCAGCTCACATGTATGAGTATTTGTGTTAAATTGTAGAAACCAACATTTGAAGTAGTTGGGACCCGTGGACTGCACACACATTTGAACATGTGTGCGTCTGATCAGAATTGTCGAATATCTTGCGATTCAGTAGCTTGTTAATTTTGTGTGGTTTGAATTGTAGAGTGACTGTCAAATGAGCATTTATGACCTACACTAATCATTTTGGTAACAAAGGGTACAGTACGGTGCATTATGGCACCTGCGATTAGATATGAATCACCTAACCCACAGAAGTCTCTTATAAACCCATGACAGGCATATTTGAAAGAATTATGTACACTTATTAGTTAGTGCTCTACGATGATTTTTCCCATTTTATAATGCTTATGGGCCTATGGTATTTAAGTAATTATATCATTAAAAGATATATGTATGTATGTATATACACTTACATTAATTTCTAGATGTAAGTATGTACGTACATACATATGGATATGTGTGAAGTGGATTTGTAAGTTCACAAGATCGAACAAATCCCTGAGTCGTTCACAAAATTCTAAGGCACACACGCATTGGGTTTCTACAATTTCCACTTGCAGCAAAGTTTCGCATGGAGGCACACAAATACTCATACAAGTGAGCTGCTCTAACGGTAAGTACTGATAATGTGTGTGCATGCTCGTCGCGAAAACATATTCTTCGTATGAGCCTCATACTTCCATACCCTTTTTATAAATAATACTAACATTTTGCATGGGCATGACAAACACTTTCAAAAGTTTAGTATACTCTACTGTTGTGAGAGGAAAAATGAAGCCTCAGCGAGCAAATTTCAATTTTGGTGTGCTGCTGCTGGTGAGTTCTTACATATATATATTCGAGAGAGAAGAGAGCAGATAATAAAAATATATGAGAGAGAAGAGATCAGAAAATAAGAATACATGGTTGCATAGAAGGGCTTTATATACAAATGGACCATTACCAAACGAGCGCTCGCAGAGCACTGATTTTCTTGTCACAGAATACCCGCTGCTCGCAGCAAAAACTAAAGCGAATTTGGTGAATTCGCCTGGGGCTGTCTTGTCACTGTGGGAATTCGCTGAATTTCAGTGCTCTGCGTGTTATATCTATGTGTTATATGGTTAGTGATATTACTTCATAAGCCAAAAGTTTTCTGGGCTTCATTAAACGCTGGGCAAGACATTTCAATGATCCTTTTGTAACAAAACTCCTTTATGTTTCGTTGGTACGACTTATTTAAGAATACTGTTCAATTATATGGTCTCCACAACATAAAGTGTGCCAGGATCGTATTGAAACGGTCCAAATACCGTTTCTTCTCTTTGCTTTAAGTAATCTAAACTGGGACTCTAATCTTCGTCTACGGTCTTATCATAGTCGTCTTCTTCTTATTGATCTTCCTTCATTAATAAATCGTAGAACAATCCTTGGAATTGCTTTTCTACATAATTTGATTATAGGTAATATTGATTCGCCCTTCATATTAAGGAAGCTTAATTTCTCTGTTCCTTCAAGAACAACAAGACACTTTCGTCAGTTGAATTTACCACTGTTCATATCGGATTACTCGTTGCGCAGTGCATTTCACGTATTATGCGCGAATTATAATAAATTATATCACGTTTTTTCCTCTGAATTTCCACTAATCAAATCCTTGCTTTCAGCTTTTCTTGGGGATATCCCTCAAAGTACTCTATCATGATGGTGGACAAATTTTTGTTAGGGCATATCTGTCGCTTATCAGTTATTTATAATTTTTACATATATTATTATATATATATATATATATATATATATATATATATATATATATATATATATATATATATATATATATATATATATATATATATATAAATAAATATAGCAAACAGTTAAGCTTCCCTTAATATTATTTTCCTTTAATGCCACTTAGGGCTGTGAACTGGGGCATAGGCGGCCGGACTGGCAAATAAAATACCCCCAACGGGTAGGTGTTATTTTGAAATATTTATCTTTTTTTTAGGCTATAAACAAAATTGTTTAGTTTGTATTATAAATATAAATCTTCCGCCTCACATTTAATAATCAGTTAAGTTATAAGTTTAATTTGTACCAGTTTTAAGTTTATTTTTGTATAGTAAATAAGTATAGCGAGTAAGAGATTGGATTAGGAGATACATAGTGAAGATTAGGTGTAGGCGCAATGAAGCACAGAGGCGGCCCATGGAGGGCCCTCCCTTATTAGGTTTAAATTAGAATGCGAAAGGGGGTTCGCATTCTAATTTAAACCTTATATGCGTGCCGATAATCGGCAGTGCAGCTAGGCGAGCTGCGGCAAATTGAGAGCGTCGTGGTGAGAACCAGCGGCCGCGTCAAATTGCATTACCAAGGTCGTCGCGCGATCCGCCGAAGGGCGAGTAGGGCAGTCTTGAGCGAGTAGTGAATAGGTGAGGGCTTATCGCCGCCGGAGTTAAGACGAAACTGTGAAAGAGTTGTGTTGAAGAGTGAGTGAAAAGGTGAGCAGAGAAGCGGAAGAAGACAAGGGAGAACACACTAGGAAAGGAGACGCGGAAGAAAGGTCAAAGAACTGTGAGTTACATAATTAAAATAAAGTGAAAAGAAACCAAAAACCCCGGCGTTTCAATTTTGAGGACATATATACACATATCATATGTACAAGTGCTAACGAACGTTAGACCCCCTAATTTTGGGCCTTATAAATTGTCTTGTAGGTAACCCTGGGCCAGGCTGAGTCTGCCCCAGCTGGAAAAACGTACCTTTACAAGTGGTGCCCGAGCAGGGACCCTGGGACATTTTTGCTTGCACTTTACCGAATTGGAGCGCCAATTGCGATCGGAGGTGTCAGAGACGAAATTTTCGACGCAGCATCGAACATTCGAGTTTGCGGGCATAGGCAAAGCATAAGAAAGAGAAGAAAAAAGGCCGCGTGCATAAGACTTAGAAAAAAGAACGGCACGAGCGGGCAAAGAGGAGAGAAATACCGGTTGGTGTATGTGAACGCACTCGATCCCAGCAACAGCGGGCGAGAGAGCGAAGGCGCGTAGCCAAGCGAGCGACGGCAGCCAGAAGCACACACACACAAAGGCGAAGCGACAAGCGAAGATTGGCTTGTGATCGGCGTGCGGGGGAGCATTGTCGATGCCGTTGGCTAGTGGGTGTGTGTGTGTCGCAAAAGTGAGATGCTGGCCGTGGGCTGAGGGCCACATAACAAGTGGTGAAATTTCGGTGCGCAGTGGGTCGAGATTTGTGCAGGGAATACAAGGAACAGTGGGCCGAGGACCATGGTAAAGGGAGTGAAAATAAATAAAATAAAATAATATAAATAAAATAAAATGAAATTTAAATAAATAAAATAAAATGAAATTTAAATAAATAAAATAAGATAAAATTGAAATAAATAAAAAAAAATAAAATTTTAACAAAATGTATTTAAAATAAACAAAGATAAATTTAAACACAAAAAAATAAATAAATAAATAAAATAAATTTAATTAAAATAAATATGAATAAGAATAAAATAAATCAAAATAAATTTAATTAAAATAAAATAAATTAAATGAATTGAATTAAAATAAAGTTTCAAAAAAATGTTTTTTTTTTTTAAACAAGAGTGCTCTAGTCGAGACTTCTCGACAGAGATCCTCTGAACCCTGCGAAGAACTGCGATTCCTAAGAGCCGCTAACATTCTACGTTACTTTTATATGTATGTACATATGTAGCAAGCAATACATACACACACACAGACGCACGCACAAGAACACACAGACTCACGCACAAGAACACACACAGACGCACGCACAAGCACACAATCTGCTAACTGTGCATTATGACTCATCAGCTTCGCTGCTGCTGCAAGAGGCCGAAAATATGAGATATTAAATGTTTAATAACTTTTTTTCTAGTCGAACGATTTTGATCAAATTTGTTGGGCGTGATCATGACATTCATATGTGTGTATGTGCCAAAGCACAATTCTCTAGTACTTGAAATACGTGATTTAGCAATTTGAGGCGAAGGGGCAATTTGAGGGCGTGGCATTTAAGTCAAAAACCGAAATTGCAAAAGGCTCAAATAACACTAAATGCAAAATTTGAAGACTCTAACTATAAAGATGAATTAAATAGAATATTATAACTAAATGAAGATATCGGTTTTTAATCGATAACATTAAAACGTTGATAGTTATCGAATATTTGAAACAAACTCGATCGAATCGTGATATACACGAACTTCCAAAAAAAAATTGAAGTCTCTAGCTTTTATATCTTCGATCGACGCGTTCAAACATACGGACAGACAGACAGACGGACAGGGCTAAATCGACTCGGCTTGTCTCCCTGATCAAGAATATATATACCTCCTTCTGCCTGTTACATACATTTCAACAAAAACATTATACCCTGAATTCCCATTTTCAATGGGTTCAGGGTATAATAAACTTAATAAAAAAAACAAGTAAGAAAACTCTAGTCGGGGGGTCCCAACTAGGAGATACCCTAAACCCCGCGATATTTGCGTTTTTCAAAACACTGCATATTTAGCATTTCGTATAAACGCACAGAAAACTAAATTCAATTCATTTTCAATTGTTAAGCCAATTGCGCCATCTATGGTTCGATAGAAAGCGCCATCCATGTTTCGATTTATTGAACAGCTGATAATTAGCAAATCATAGCGCCATCTATTGGAAATATGTACACTAAAACTTGAGGTTCTTAGAATTTTCTAGATGCACGCAGTTTAAATTGTGTGTGTGCATGTTTGCACATGTATAGGAAAGAATTTGTTTAGCGTTGCTGGTCACGTGTTTGGCCGATTGGCAAAATGTTTTGTTTAATAACTTCTGCGCGAATTAATGGATTTGAATGAAATTTTCAGCTTATGTTCAACATATTTTATTACATTTTTCCCAATTTTTTAAAAGGTTAACTCATTCATTTACTGGCTTTGAGTGCAACTAATCTCAATTTAAATATTTGGGGAAATTTGGAGCCGGTATGCAAAATTTAACAAAAATCAAAACTACATAAAATAAATATAAAAGTTTCAAAAATTTGGGGCTCTAGCTATAAAGACGTGGGAGATATAATTTTATGACTAACATTCGATAATGTTTTTAATCGATAACATTAAAATTAAAATAGTTATCGATTTTCGTGTTATTCACGGACCTACATAAAAAATTTCAAGTCTCTAGCTCTTATAGGATCTGAGATCGACGCGTTCATACATACGAACAGACGGACGGGCAGACGAATAGACGGACATGGCTATATGAACTCGGCTTGTCATCCTGATCAAGAATATATACACTTTATGGGGTCTGCCACGCATCCTTCTGCCTGTTACATACATTCACATTTTAACAAAAAATTATACCCTGAATTCCCATTTTTAATGGGTTCAGGGTACAATAAATGAACAACTTTTTTTGAATCAAATTACGCTCAATTAAAATTTCACTCAGTTATCATGGACCCGGGGGAATGTCAGAATCCGGGGGTGGGCGTCTATTGGGTATACCTGCGTCGTAAGGAGAAGCTAACGTCCGTGGCCCAAGAGTTCGGGCTAGAGACGGACGGCCGCGTAGAGGAGCTGCGCAGGAGCTTACTAGTTTCATCCAGGGCGGTTGGCATTCCGCAGAGGTGAAGGCCCGGCTGGCTGAGCTAAAGGCTCAAGATACCAGAGCGCTGGAGTCCAGTCTGGGAAGTGCCGCATCGGGACTTGGGCACCACTCTTGCCGGAAGTCCGAACCCGACCTAAGGAGATCTCAGCTGTACGGGCACATCCTGGCCCCGACATTCGGTACGAGGGCCCCGGGGAGTAACGAAGTACCAGAGATTCGAGTTAACGATACGCAGAGGGAGCCCAAGGTCGCGATCAACGACCGAGGGCAACGCACTGACTCTGGAATAGTATTGCGAGTGCCGATGAACTCCGTGGAGCACGAAGGCCGGCCACATAGGTGCATAGCCGAACAGGTCCGGAGTTGGGGCATGTGCTATGATGGCCAGTCAAATCCGTTGGGTTTTCTCTAGATCTTGAAAGAGAGAGCCATCACATTTGGCATCGAGCTCGACCATCTGGGGTGGTAAGTAAGGTACTGGTGGATAAGGCCGCGAAATGGTTCCTGACCATCGGGCTGAGGAGTGCCTCCTGGGCCAGATTTCGGGCCGAGCTTTTGGAATTTTTTATGCCGCAACAATATTTCAAGCGCCTCGAGGATCAGATCCGCGGGCGTACGCAGCGCGGTGAAGACTTCAAAGACTACCTCGTGGAAATTAGGCTGTTGATGTGTCACGCCGACTGCAGTCCGGCTCAGGAGTTGTATCGGGTATACGAGAATACAGCTCCAGAGTACCAGATATATATGCGGCGCCAAGATTTCTCCTCTTTGTCCCAGTTGACGTAGTTGGCTGAATATATGATCAGAGAGCAGAAACTGGACGAGAGACGCGGGGAAGGGGCCAGAAGCCGGACACGGCTCGAGTAAGTGGCGAGTGGCTCACCCCGCCGGAGACACGGCCGAAAAAATACGTTCCGGTCCCCACCGATGGAACAGCGGGCGAGCGAGCCGAAGGTCGACAACCGCATGAAGTTCGTCGCGAGCCCGGCGGAGGCTACGCATCGCATGATGGCCTCGGAGGACCGGACAGGTTCTGACGCGCGGCGGGTGTGCTTCCGGTGTTCGTAGACGGGTCATTTCGTGCGAGAATGCCCTATCGAGCGGGTGATCTTCTGCCGACGATGCGGGAAGGCAGGGGATCGACACGCGAGACTGCTGTTGCCGAACAGACTCGGGAAACGGGAAAGGGCATCCCCCACAGTGAAGGGATACGCTAACCGTTCGTAAAAGAGTGGCGTGAGCTTCCGTTAGTCATAAGGGATCGCCGGTCGCGTGATGGACGCTACGATCGACACAGGGGCCAGTCGTTCCTGGTCGCCATGGGGACGACCGTGCGCTGTGGATGCGCCGAGCTACATATGAGGACTGAGGTCGCGCCACCTGGGAAGGAGTTGCTATCCATCTCCACGGAAACGTCGTTAGGGGGTGCCCCGAGAGAAAGACGGGAGACGTCTGCACGGCGACCAAGGAGCAGGAAGCCAAGCCCCAGGATGGCGCCGCCAAAGGACAAATGTAGTAGTATGGAGACGACTAATCGAGTGGAGACCGTAACAGGTCAGCCGATAGATGAGCGCGCGGAGACGAACGCAGGGGATGCGGAGTGGCCGGCGGATCTGGAAAGCGGAATGAAGCGAGTCCTTGAGGACGAGCTGGCACTGTTCGAACATCTCGAAGGGGTGTCCCACGTCGCCGAGCATAGCATACGGATGATGGATGACAGGCGTTTGAAGCAGAGGTATTATCCTAAGAATCCTGCTATGCAGAAGGTGATCGATGAGCAGGTAGAAGAGCTGCTTGCACTCGGCGGGGGCATCGTTTCAAAGGGCGCTCGACAAGAATATAGGGCTGGAGATGGAGCCGTACGCGTTCGCATATCCGGATGATATTGTGGTGATAGGCTCCGATAAGGAGCAGCATATGGCTAAGTTGAAGGAGGTGTTTCGGAGCCTGAGAGCAGCCAACCTCAAAATTATTCGCAAGAAATGCAGCCGGCAGAGTTGAGGCGATCCGGAAACTCCCAGCTCCCTCAAACCTCAAAGAGCTGCGGAAATTTTTGGGGATGTCGTCGTGGTACAGGCGTTTCGTACCTGACTTCGCATCCCTGGTGCAGCCGATGACGTCACTCCTGAAGAAAGGCGTCAAGTGGAACCAGTGACAGGAAGAGGCGCTCCAGAGACTCAAGGACAAGTTGACGACCGCGCCCGTCTTGGCATGCCCAGACTTCTCCAAGTTTGTGCTACAGACTGACGCTAGCGATTATGGGCTGGGCGCCGTGCTAACACAAACGGTGGAGGGAGAAGAGCGGATAATAGCGTACGCGAGTCGATGGCTATTGCGTGCAGAGGTGAATTATTCGGCAACCGAGAAGGAATGTCTGGCCATCGCGTGGTCGAGCAGGATGATGCGCTGCTACCTGGAGGGTTACAGGTTCGAGGTAGTAACGGATCACCTGGTGCTCAAGTGGTTGAACTCGATCGAAAGCCCCACGGGAAGGATTGCTCGGTGTATCGACGCGGGAAGCTAAATGTGGTGGCCGACGCCGTCTCGAGGTAGCCTCTAAAGGTCTGCCAACAGGCTGTGGCAGGTGAAACCACGTGCACTTCACTTTGTTTGAGCGAGGCTGCAGCGACGTTGTAGTTCCTTTAGCCAAGTCGTCAGGAAAATATGCCGCATTTATATATATATATATATATATATATATACAGTTTGACACGAAAGTGTTTTCACATGGGACAAAAAATTTATTTTTGTTCTTTGACATTAAAAAAAAAACTATTAAATGTGATATTTCAAATTTTTTTAAAATTATATTGTGTTTTCCAATGTATTATCTTACATTATTATTAAAAATTAAAAAACTATTAACATAGGCTTAAAAAACAATAACAACAAAAAAGATAGTCAAATTTAAGTGACACGAAAGTGTTTGCACACATGCTATTCTTTATTTCTTCTTATTGCTAAATTTGCATTTACCGTTGTTTTCGGCGATTTCAATGTGCACAGCTGTGGCTAATGCTATGTTTTGAAGAATTTCGTCATATTTTGTAATTATCGATTCAATCTTGAACAAATTTAAACAAATTAAGAATGCCAGGGAAGCGATTGTCATTTGACATGATTCAATTGGTTTATTATAATCACTCCATAGGAAAATCGGTCGCGGAGGTTGCAGAAATGTTTGCAATATCGAAGAGGACCGTTTACAATATTATAAGCCGCGCAGAGAACAATGAAACACTGGAGCCAAAACGTTCAACTGGACGACCTCCGGCGTTAACAGATAGGGCAGAGCGTATTCTGGCCAGGAAAGTTAATGATAACCCAACAATTTCGACCAGAACGCTTGCCAGGGAGCTGCAGGAAGAATGTCGTATTGACATATCCCGCGAAAGCGTCCGCAGAGCTCTAAAAAGGAACGAGTTCGCATCTCGGGTTGCTCGGAAAAAACCTTTATTGTCGTCGGATCATGAAAAAAGACGCCTAAGATTCGCCAAGATACATATGGGACATGTAGAATCATGTTGGGATGAAACCATCTTTTGCGACGAAACTAAGATGATGTTGTACTACAACGATGGACCCAGCTGTGTTTGGCGAAAGCCGTTGAAAGCCCTTGAACGGAAAAATATAATTCCAACAATTAAGTTCGGGAAACGTGATCATGACATTCATATGTGTGTATGTGCCAAAGCACAATTCTCTAGTACTTGAAATACGTGATTTAGCAATTTGAGGCGAAGGGGCAATTTGAGGGCGTGGCATTTAAAACAAAAACCGAAATTGCAAAAGGCTCAAATAACACTAAATGCAAAATTTGAAGACTCTAACTATAAAGATGAATTAAATAGAATATTATAACTAAATGAAGATATCGGTTTTTAATCGATAACATTAAAAGGTTGATAGTTATCGAATATTTGAAACAAACTCGATCGAATCGTGATATACACGAACTTCCAAAAAAAATTGAAGTCTCTAGCTTTTATATCTTCGATCGACGCGTTCAAACATACGGACAGACAGACAGACGGACAGGGCTAAATCGACTCGGCTTGTCTCCCTGATCAAGAATATATATACCTCCTTCTGCCTGTTACATACATTTCAACAAAAACATTATACCCTGAATTCCCATTTTCAATGGGTTCAGGGTATAATAAACTTAATAAAAAAACAAGTAAGAAAACTCTAGTCGGGGGTCCCAACTAGGAGATACCCTAAACCCCGCGCTATTTGCGTTTTTCAAAACACTGCATATTTAGCATTTCGTATAAACGCACAGAAAACTAAATTCAATTCATTTTCAATTGTTAAGCCAATTGCGCCATCTATGGTTCGATAGAAAGCGCCATCCATGTTTCGATTTATTGAACAGCTGATAATTAGCAAATCATAGCGCCATCTATTGGAAATATGTACACTAAAACTTGAGGTTCTTAGAATTTTCTAGATGCACGCAGTTTAAATTGTGTGTGTGCATGTTTGCACATGTATAGGAAAGAATTTGTTTAGCGTTGCTGGTCACGTGTTTGGCCGATTGGCAAAATGTTTTGTTTAATAACTTCTGCGCGAATTAATGGATTTGAATGAAATTTTCAGCTTATGTTCAACATATTTTATTACATTTTTCCCAATTTTTTAAAAGGTTAACTCATTCATTTACTGGCTTTGAGTGCAACTAATCTCAATTTAAATATTTGGGGAAATTTGGAGCCGGTATGCAAAATTTAACAAAAATCAAAACTACATAAAATAAATATAAAAGTTTCAAAAATTTGGGGCTCTAGCTATAAAGACGTGGGAGATATAATTTTATGACTAACATTCGATAATGTTTTTAATCGATAACATTAAAATTAAAATAGTTATCGATTTTCGTGTTATTCACGGACCTACATAAAAAATTTCAAGTCTCTAGCTCTTATAGGTTCTGAGATCGACGCGTTCATACATACGGACAGACGGACGGGCAGACGAATAGACGGACATGGCTATATGAACTCGGCTTGTCATCCTGATCAAGAATATATACACTTTATGGGGTCTGCCACGCATCCTTCTGCCTGTTACATACATTCACATTTTAACAAAAAATTATACCCTGAATTCCCATTTTTAATGGGTTCAGGGTACAATAAATGAACAACTTTTTTTTGAATCAAATTACGCTCAATTAAAATTTCACTCAGTTATCATGGACCCGGGGGAATGTCAGAATCCGGGGGTGGGCGTCTATTGGGTATACCTGCGTCGTAAGGAGAAGCTAACGTCCGTGGCCCAAGAGTTCGGGCTAGAGACGGACGGCCGCGTAGAGGAGCTGCGCAGGAGCTTACTAGTTTCATCCAGGGCGGTTGGCATTCCGCAGAGGTGAAGGCCCGGCTGGCTGAGCTAAAGGCTCAAGATACCAGAGCGCTGGAGTCCAGTCTGGGAAGTGCCGCATCGGGACTTGGGCACCACTCTTGCCGGAAGTCCGAACCCGACCTAAGGAGATCTCAGCTGTACGGGCACATCCTGGCCCCGACATTCGGTACGAGGGCCCCGGGGAGTAACGAAGTACCAGAGATTCGAGTTAACGATACGCAGAGGCAGCCCAAGGTCGCGATCAACGACCGAGGGCAACGCACTGACTCTGGAATAGTATTGCGAGTGCCGATGAACTCCGTGGAGCACGAAGGCCGGCCACATAGGTGCATAGCCGAACAGGTCCGGAGTTGGGGCATGTGCTATGATGGCCAGTCAAATCCGTTGGGTTTTCTCTAGATCTTGAAAGAGAGAGCCATCACATTTGGCATCGAGCTCGACCATCTGGGGTGGTAAGTAAGGTACTGGTGGATAAGGCCGCGAAATGGTTCCTGACCATCGGGCTGAGGAGTGCCTCCTGGGCCAGATTTCGGGCCGAGCTTTTGGAATTTTTTATGCCGCAACAATATTTCAAGCGCCTCGAGGATCAGATCCGCGGGCGTACGCAGCGCGGTGAAGACTTCAAAGACTACCTCGTGGAAATTAGGCTGTTGATGTGTCACGCCGACTGCAGTCCGGCTCAGGAGTTGTATCGGGTATACGAGAATACAGCTCCAGAGTACCAGATATATATGCGGCGCCAAGATTTCTCCTCTTTGTCCCAGTTGACGTAGTTGGCTGAATATATGATCAGAGAGCAGAAACTGGACGAGAGACGCGGGGAAGGGGCCAGAAGCCGGACACGGCTCGAGTAAGTGGCGAGTGGCTCACCCCGCCGGAGACACGGCCGAAAAAATACGTTCCGGTCCCCACCGATGGAACAGCGGGCGAGCGAGCCGAAGGTCGACAACCGCATGAATTCGTCGCGAGCCCGGCGGAGGCTACGCATCGCATGATGGCCTCGGAGGACCGGACAGGTTCTGACGCGCGGCGGGTGTGCTTCCGGTGTTCGTAGACGGGTCATTTCGTGCGAGAATGCCCTATCGAGCGGGTGATCTTCTGCCGACGATGCGGGAAGGCAGGGATCGACACGCGAGACTGCTGTTGCCGAACAGACTCGGGAAACGGGAAAGGGCATCCCCCACAGTGAAGGGATACGCTAACCGTTCGTAAAAGAGTGGCGTGAGCTTCCGTTAGTCATAAGGGATCGCCGGTCGCGTGATGGACGCTACGATCGACACAGGGGCCAGTCGTTCCTGGTCGCCATGGGGACGACCGTGCGCTGTGGATGCGCCGAGCTACATATGAGGACTGAGGTCGCGCCACCTGGGAAGGAGTTGCTATCCATCTCCACGGAAACGTCGTTAGGGGGTGCCCCGAGAGAAAGACGGGAGACGTCTGCACGGCGACCAAGGAGCAGGAAGCCAAGCCCCAGGATGGCGCCGCCAAAGGACAAATGTAGTAGTATGGAGACGACTAATCGAGTGGAGACCGTAACAGGTCAGCCGATAGATGAGCGCGCGGAGACGAACGCAGGGGATGCGGAGTGGCCGGCGGATCTGGAAAGCGGAATGAAGCGAGTCCTTGAGGACGAGCTGGCACTGTTCGAACATCTCGAAGGGGTGTCCCACGTCGCCGAGCATAGCATACGGATGATGGATGACAGGCTTTTGAAGCAGAGGTATTATCCTAAGAATCCTGCTATGCAGAAGGTGATCGATGAGCAGGTAGAAGAGCTGCTTGCACTCGGCGGGGGCATCGTTTCAAAGGGCGCTCGACAAGAATATAGGGCTGGAGATGGAGCCGTACGCGTTCGCATATCCGGATGATATTGTGGTGATAGGCTCCGATAAGGAGCAGCATATGGCTAAGTTGAAGGAGGTGTTTCGGAGCCTGAGAGCAGCCAACCTCAAAATTATTCGCAAGAAATGCAGCCGGCAGAGTTGAGGCGATCCGGAAACTCCCAGCTCCCTCAAACCTCAAAGAGCTGCGGAAATTTTTGGGGATGTCGTCGTGGTACAGGCGTTTCGTACCTGACTTCGCATCCCTGGTGCAGCCGATGACGTCACTCCTGAAGAAAGGCGTCAAGTGGAACCAGTGACAGGAAGAGGCGCTCCAGAGACTCAAGGACAAGTTGACGACCGCGCCCGTCTTGGCATGCCCAGACTTCTCCAAGTTTGTGCTACAGACTGACGCTAGCGATTATGGGCTGGGCGCCGTGCTAACACAAACGGTGGAGGGAGAAGAGCGGATAATAGCGTACGCGAGTCGATGGCTATTGCGTGCAGAGGTGAATTATTCGGCAACCGAGAAGGAATGTCTGGCCATCGCGTGGTCGAGCAGGATGATGCGCTGCTACCTGGAGGGTTACAGGTTCGAGGTAGTAACGGATCACCTGGTGCTCAAGTGGTTGAACTCGATCGAAAGCCCCACGGGAAGGATTGCTCGGTGTATCGACGCGGGAAGCTAAATGTGGGGGCCGACGCCGTCTCGAGGTAGCCTCTAAAGGTCTGCCAACAGGCTGTGGCAGGTGAAACCACGTGCACTTCACTTTGTTTGAGCGAGGCTGCAGCGACGTTGTAGTTCCTTTAGCCAAGTCGTCAGGAAAATATGCCGCATTTATATATATATATATATATATATATATATACAGTTTGACACGAAAGTGTTTTCACATGGGACAAAAAATTTATTTTTGTTCTTTGACATTAAAAAAAACTATTAAATGTGATATTTCAAATTTTTTTAAAATTATATTGTGTTTTCCAATGTATTATCTTACAAAAATAATTTTTTAAAAATTAAAAAACTATTAACATAGGCTTAAAAAACAATAACAACAAAAAAGATAGTCAAATTTAAGTGACACGAAAGTGTTTGCACACATGCTATTCTTTATTTCTTCTTATTGCTAAATTTGCATTTACCGTTGTTTTCGGCGATTTCAATGTGCACAGCTGTGGCTAATGCTATGTTTTGAAGAATTTCGTCATATTTTGTAATTATCGATTCAATCTTGAACAAATTTAAACAAATTAAGAATGCCAGGGAAGCGATTGTCATTTGACATGATTCAATTGGTTTATTATAATCACTCCATAGGAAAATCGGTCGCGGAGGTTGCAGAAATGTTTGCAATATCGAAGAGGACCGTTTACAATATTATAAGCCGCGCAGAGAACAATGAAACACTGGAGCCAAAACGTTCAACTGGACGACCTCCGGCGTTAACAGATAGGGCAGAGCGTATTCTGGCCAGGAAAGTTAATGATAACCCAACAATTTCGACCAGAACGCTTGCCAGGGAGCTGCAGGAAGAATGTCGTATTGACATATCCCGCGAAAGCGTCCGCAGAGCTCTAAAAAGGAACGAGTTCGCATCTCGGGTTGCTCGGAAAAAACCTTTATTGTCGTCGGATCATGAAAAAAGACGCCTAAGATTCGCCAAGATACATATGGGACATGTAGAATCATGTTGGGATGAAACCATCTTTTGCGACGAAACTAAGATGATGTTGTACTACAACGATGGACCCAGCTGTGTTTGGCGAAAGCCGTTGAAAGCCCTTGAACGGAAAAATATAATTCCAACAATTAAGTTCGGGAAACTTTCAGTGATGGTCTGGGGGTGTATTTCCAGTAAAGGAGTTGGACAATTATGTTTTATTGAAAGTACTATGGATGCTAAACAGTATTTGGAGATATTACGCACGCATCTAGTGTCCAGTGCCAACAAGTTTGGATTTTTTAGGGATGGTAAACCAACATTTAGGTTTTACCAAGATAATGACCCTAAACACAAGGCTAACATGGTCAGGTGCTGGCTTCTCTACAATTGTGCAAAGGTGTTGGATACTCCTGCGCAAAGTCCCGACCTTAATCCCATAGAGAATCTGTGGGCTGATCTCAAAAAAAGGACAGCCAAGCGAGGTCCAACCAACAAAAGAGATTTGAAAACCTATATATTAGAGGTATGGGAGAAGACACCTGTGGAATATGTCCAAAATTAATCAATTCCATGAATAGACGATTGGAAGCGGTCATTGAAGCCAATGGGGGTCATACTAAATACTAATTATACTCATTTTTGGATCTTAATATAGTTACTATTGCCTTATTTTGAATACTTCATTTTTGTGCAAACACTTTCGTGTCACTTAAATTTAACTATCTTTTTTGTTGTTATTGTTTTTTAAGCCTATGTTAATAGTTTTTTAATTTTTAAAAAATTATTTTTGTAAGATAATACATTGGAAAACACAATATAATTTTAAAAAAATTTGAAATATCACATTTAGTAATTTTTTTTTAATGTCAAAGAACAAAAATAAATTTTTTGTCCCATGTGAAAACACTTTCGTGTCAAACTGTATATATATATATATATATACATATATATCGCGAGGATGCGAGAGCAGATCACAAGAGAGCCAGACAATGTGGAGGAGAACGGGCAGCTGTACAGGAACATGGGACATCGGACGGACGCAGAGGACTACATCCCGTGGAAGCTGTGGAGCAGCGAGGACGGGTGCTGCAAGAGTGCCACGACGCCCCAACGAACGACCATCAAGAAGTGCGGAAAACGGCGTGCCGGCTCGCCCAGCGCTACTACTAGGCTGACATGTTTCGGGACGCCGCCAAGTACGTGAGGTGCTGCGAGCCGTGCCAAAAGTTCAAGAGCGAACAGCGACGACCGGCAGGCCAAATGTTATCGAGGCAAGTGGCTGAGCAGATGGCGGTCCTATGCGCAGATTTCGTGGGCCCCGGTCAAAGCATGGCAACACGATGCTGCCAGTTTCCATGATGCGTTCGCCAAATGGATGAAGCTCGTGTCCTTGAGGAGGGCGACAGCCGCGACTCTGCAGGCAGCATTTCATGAACGGATCCTCAGCGGATATGGAGTGCCGAAGACCTTCGTCTGTGACAACGGTGTGCAGTTCGCGAACAGGAGTTTCCGGACGTTTATGGAGTCACTCGGGGTAACTGTGCAGTACACGGCCCCGTATTGCCCCAGTAGAATCCAACGGAGAGGACAATGATAGCGCTATTCATCGAGGGCAATCAAAGAACGTGGGAGGAGTTGCTGCCTGAGATAGCGCTGACAGTCAATTCCAATGTGGCAGACTCGACTGGTTTCAGCCCGTCATTCCTGATGTTGGGGCGTCAACCAAGCTTGCCGGCCGCACTGTACGACGAGGTGATCCCGGGATAAGCGACTAACGAGCTCAGCGCCCGGGAAAGACAGGATCGACTGCGAGAGATCTTCTCGTTCGCGCGTATCAACCTGTAGAAGGCGGCAAGGGACCAAGGGCGGTACTACAATCTTAGCAGGCGCGAGTGGAGGCCCACCTGTCTAATGCCGCTGGCGCAATTGAAGCCATTTTTCCGAGTCGGAAGTGAAGACGACGAAGGACGACAGACGACGAGAGACAGGTGGAAGGCCCCACAAAGACGTGCTGCGTTGTTGGAAGGGGCGGGCGTAGAAAATTGTCCGAAGGAAGGGGGGGGGGCGGTGGTGCAAGGCGGCGATAAATCTGCCGCCTCACATTTGAAAATATGTTAAGTTATAAGTTTAATTTATACTAGATTTAAGTTTATTTTTGTATAGTAAATAAGTATAGTGAGTAAGAGATTGGATTAGGAGAGCCTGAGGATCGGCCCCACGACGCGAAGTTGTCGTGGCCAAAGGATGCATAGAACCCTCGAAAAGCCCACACAGCGCACCCATAGTAATGGTGCGGAAGAAGAATGGCAAGTGCCGGCTGTGTGTGGATTTTCGACAGCTACCCATGGAGGAGGCGAGTCGACCACTCACGGCATTCAAGTCATTGGCCCAGAGATGATGCCGCATGCTTTTCCGTATCTAAATGACATCATCGTCATCGGGAGGACAAACCAGGAGCATATGACCAACCTGCGAGAGGTGTACCGGCGGCTGAGAGCTGTCAATTTGAGGATCAACATCGACAAGTGCGATTTCTTCAAAAAGGATCTGCAGTATCTGGGCCACAAGGTGGCGGAACATGACATCCGTACGGACCCAGAAAGGATTGCTGCGATTGCGGAGCTAAAGCCTCCAGCAAACGTGAAGGAGTTGCGATAATATGTGGGCGTGACATCCTGGTATCGCCGCTTTGTGCCTGATTTTGCAACCACAGTACACCTACTCAATGCGCTGTTGAAGAAAGGTATCAAGTGGGAGTGGACCAAGCTGACGGAATCACCAGTCTTGGCGTGCTCGGATTTCTCAAAGCCGTTCTGCCTACAAACGGATGCGAGCAATTATGAGCTCGGGGCAATCCTGACGCAAACTTCAGAGGATGGAGAGAGAGTCATCTCATATGCCAGTCGGACACTGAATAGCGCGGAGCGGACCTACTTGGCGACGGAGAAGGAATGCCTAGCGATTGTCTGGGGCATCCGGAAGTTGAGGCCATACTTGGAAGGCTACCAGTTCGTGGTGGTGACCGATCACATGGCGCTGAAATGGCTCAACTCCATTGAGAGTCCTTCAGGCAGAATCGCCAGATGGCCATTGGAGCTACAACAATTTGACTTCGAGATCCGGCACAGGAAGGGCAAGCAAAATGAAACGGAAAACGATTGCTCTAGTGGCAGCAAGATGCTACTGGCCGTGCGGGGATACGCTACGAGTTGTGTCAGCGCTACAAGTCCAGCCAACTCCAGGCTGCCGGACAGATGCTGACCCAGATTCCTGAGGAGCCATGGGTGACGGTGAGCGCCGACTTTGTCAGGCCGCTACCCAGGTCAAAGCACGGGAACACAATGCTGTTGGTGTTCATCGACAGATTCTCCAAGTCCAAGTGGACGGATATGGTGCCGTTGAGAAGCACCAATACAGCGGCACTTAAAACAATACAGCGGCGCTTAAAAATGCATTTAAGAAGCGGATCGTGGCCAGATTTTGAGTGCCAAAAGTGCTCATCACGAATAATGGCAGCCAATTCACAAGCCGTGCCTTCAAGGGATTCTTGGAGGAGCTGGGAGTGCATCATCAGTTGACGGCGCCATACACGCCTCAAGAGAATCCCACTGAGAGGGCCAACCGCACATAAGTAAGATAAAGTACATAAGTACATAAGCAGCGATCAACTTTGCTGGGACCAGGCCCTACCAGAGTTGACACTAGCGCCACCTGTCTAATGCCGCTGAAGGATTTGCGGCAAAGTTGGCTCCACGATACGGAGGACCGTATAAGGTGGTCAGCTTCATCTCGCCAGTCATATGCCGAATCAAAGCGGATAAGCGCAGCCAGACAGCTCATGTGGCCGATTTGAAGCCATATCAGCCAGAGGCAAGTGAGTCTGTGCCCACAAATTAAAAAAAAAAAATAAATTAAAAAAAAAAGGGAGAGGGTGAATATGTTTTCTCCACCTGAAAATGTAAAATTTTTAAAAAGGCATAAAATCGGCAACAGCGGAAGAGCAAAAAGAAGGTCAGCGCGTGCACGAAATGACGCCGAAAACAACAACAATCGCTGCTGGAACAGTATTCCACCAAACAACAATAGTGTTAGCTGTAACTGTAGCGAGCCCGCTCCAGATCAAACAACAACAGTGTCAGCTGTAACTGTAGCGAACCCGCTCCAGACAAAACAACAATAGTGTACATGTAACTGTGATGGGAGACAGCGCCGTCACAGTTTCCAGGCCGCCTGCCTTCACACCGGCTCACACCCTGTGGGGCCGGCGATAAACCTGCCGCCTCACATTTAATAATCAGTTAAATTATAAGTTTAATTTGTACCAGTTTTAAGTTTATTTTTGTATAGTAAATAAGTATAGCGAGTAAGAGATTGGATTAGGAAATAAATAGTGAAGATTAGGTGTAGGCGCAATGGAGCGCAGAGGCGGCCCACGGAGGGCCCTCCCTTATTAGGTTTAAATTAGAATGCGAACCCCCTTATATGCGTGCTGATAATCGGCAATGCAGCTAGGCGAGCTGCGCCAAATTCAGAGCTTCATGGTGAGAAGGTCGGCGCGTGATCCGCCGAAGGGCGAGTAGGGCAGTCTTGAGCGAGTAGTGAATAGGTGAGGGCTCATCGCCGCCGGAGTTAAGACGAAACTGTGAAAGAGTTGTGTTGAAGAGTGAGTGAAAAGGTGAGCAGAGAAGCGGAAGAAGACAAGGGAGAACACACTAGGAAAGGAGACGCGGAAGAAAGGTCAAAGAACTGTGAGTTACATAATTAAAATAAAGTGAAAAGAAACCAAAAACCCCCGCTGCCGCAGCCAAATTCGACCGACGCGGTGCAGCAACCGCCGTATCGACGCTTCCGGGCGAGAGCAGCTCTGCCTGCGGCTGCGAGTATTTCCCTTCCCCTACCCCAATGCATCCCAGCATCCTATAAATTGTCTTGTAGGTATCCCTGGGCCAGGCTGAGTCTGCCCCAGCTGGAAAAACGTACCTTTACAGTATTTAAGTTGACACTAGTGTTGTCTAATATAATTATTAAATAAATAAATAAATAAATAATAAGCGAGAACGCTCTGCTCGCATATTTACAGGTAATCGCTTATCTCTTGTCAGAGTGCGGGTGGCGCGCGAAGCGAGTCAAAGCGAAAAATGAAGGGAGTTGCGAGTGAGCGATTCTGAATCGCTTTGGTCAATTCAATATATTTTTATGCATTTTCTCTTAATGCAATGCGAAAAGCACAAACTTAAATTATGGGGAAAAAAAGTAAATGCAAATGTAAGGCCAAATAAGACCTTGGTTTTTTAGAGGCTTCTGCTATGCATGAAAAGTAGGGATATGCGAATGAAACTACTAGTTTTGTCAATTATATGTAATAAAATAAATAAAACAAGTAAGAGTGCTCTAGTCGAGACTGCTCGACTAGGAGATCCTCTGAACCCTGCGCAAAAACAAAAAAAAAATGCAACGCCAAGTAATGCAAAAATAAGAGAAGACCTTTGGCGAGTGTAGAGGTGTTTGCTTGAATCCCGGTGCTGTCATATCGAAATTTATTTTTTTTTCTTTTATTTAGTAATTTTGTGTTATTAAAATAGTCTTTTTATTACATATATAAAATTTGGGCAATCAATAGTGAAGGTCAAAGGTCACAAAGTAATTATGTGGTGAGTTATTGGCTCAGAAGCTGCAGATTTCTCCATTTTGGTATATATACTGATGTTAACATGCCAAAATCGAGAAGTTATGGTGAATATATTTATGCCCACAGGGGGTGTGGTAAAGAACAGGTGGAGACCAGCGCGGCAACCCGATGACAAGGGCGACACGGCGAATCGCCGAGAATGTTCGGGCGGCAGGCCAGCACGAGATCCCCCGTGCTGAAGAAGCGGAGGTCGGAAGTGGAACGGTAATAAAATAGATAATCGATAGACATAAGTCTGTAGTTGGTAAATATAAACGCATAGATTAAAAGCTGGACTTGTAAGTTTATAGTTATAAGAATTCATAGTTATAAGAGTTAGTAGTCATAGAAGACATAGGTACTGTAAGAGTTTGTAGAGATAAGAATTTATAGCTATAGAGGAAAGAAATAGTCGGCCCATGGAGAGACCTTAGTCATAAGTTACTTTTTGTATTAGTTCTAAATTGTATTATGTATAATTTTAAGTAGTTTTGTTAAGCGCAAGGAGCGGACATTTAGGTAATCTTGGCCCCGACTCTCCATTTTTTTCCGTGTACTTCCACTTGCTCGCGCTTATCTTGATCCCGAGTCCCCGACTTTCTGATTTACCGTGCACTTCCACATGCATTGATCCCAAGTTGACTGTCGCGCGCCGTCGATCGGCAATACAACTTGTCGACGCCGGCGCGCGACTGGCAAAGAGTAGCGAGCGTCAGCCGGACTACTTATAACTATTCTAACCATACATACAAATTCATAATGATACCAAATCCATAGCTACAAGCGAATCTAAGGCGGTCGCTCTACAGCCGCCTTACAGCATTCCAAAAATTCGAAAATTAGAGGGTCTTTTTTTGTAAGTCAGGCCCCAAAAGGGTTGCAACTACGTAAACGTGCTACGCGTTGTTAGAAATGGGCTAAATTCCAAACACCCCAGTGGAGACGGTCAGGGAAACAGGAAGTTAGCAAAGGGGGATTAGTTATTTTAGTTGAGTAGGAATCCGAAGCACATCGTTGAGGTACTTCAGGATACTGTTAACAAGGCTCTGGACAAAACGCTTACCGAGTCCGTGCACAAAGTCAACGCTCAGAGTACGATGGGTAGTAAGCCGTATCCGTGCCGTGAATCAGCCTAAACGGCGTTTCTGATACCCGGATCATAGTCAATTTCTGCTAGCTGCATAAGCGAATGTGAGCGGAAAGATGTTAGGTACGGAGTGAAGGATAACATAGACAGAATCAGCTTCAAGACATCAAAATGTAGAATATGAGCTCGGAATTGCAGCTTTAAGTGCCCAACATACCGCGAAGCTGCCTGAAAAATTAAATGCTTGAGTTTCCATAGCTTAATCTGAGCCACTGTACATCTGCCCTAGATTTACTAAAGCAGACAAGTAATCTACTTACTAGAGCAGGCTGATGCATAGATGCTGACTATTCTCAGTGAACCCCATGATTGAAAAACGAGCTGACCCAGAACAGGGGCTATAGACGCTAGTGACAAAGTGCCGTTGTGCGTATGCACCAACTCAGTGAATTTACTTACAAAGGTCAAGTCATTGAATGGGTTCGTACGAACCGAATACGTCAGTTTATGGATGCAAAGTTTTTACCTGGTGCCAAGAATTCACCTCAGTAAATCCACTTCCGTACTCGACGGACTCATCATGGATGCAAGGGACCGGAAAGTAATTATAGCAGAGGCTTCAATGCATGGGCGATAGAAGATTGTCCCATTATACAGGTAATGCGATAGCATTTGAAACTTGAATTGTTCTGCTATCTTTTGACGTACATGTATAGTGACTTGTTCGACGCGTCGTTTTAGTCTACTTTGTGACATGAATCAATTAACACCGATACAATGAGCAGAAATCATTGTTAACATGATGATGGTGAGTTTTGGTTTAAAATGGCAAAACTTGCAAGTTTCTGTAAAAAAAAAGTTTTCCACGTTTAAAGATTTTCAAGTTTCAGATACTATCGCAAGAGATGCTAATATCTATAAATATCTAAAAAAAAAAAAAAGTAGGGAAGAGGAAAAACACAGGTGTATTACACGAGTTATATGCTTTGCTGATGATGTAGCCACCGAAGGGAGCTCTAAGATATAGAGGCTATGCGCTGTACAAGTGTAAGACACAAACTCAACACGACCTTGTGGCGTGCAAAACGGAGATCGTGCTAGTCACCAGTCATAAAAAGGGAAATCGGCAGCATCAACATTGCGCCAAAGATGGAGATGACGCCAGATACTTTATCTGGCATTGTTGTGTTTGGTTGATTTAACCACTTGATATTGTTCTGCATTTGTGCAAGGAATAATCCATTGTGCTTTGTGTTATTTTGTGAAGTTCTCTTGATTTTAAGTTTGTGCAGCGTCGGTTTGTGTTTTACTTGAATTCTGCATCACTTTCCTCTATTCTTTAGTTTTATTTTCTTTTCTCGTCTATTATACATTTATTCTATCATATTAGTGGGTGTGTGTTTGGAATGCGTATTCGCTCAAAATTTCGCTCAATTTCGTTGTGAGCAAGTCTTTATCAGCTGTTTCTTGTTTTTATACCATGAACCCATTGAAAATGGGAAATCAGGGTATAATGTTTTTGTTGAAATGTATGTAACAGGCAGAAGGAGGCGTGGCAGACCCCATAAAGTATATATATTCTTGATCAGGGAGACATGCCTAGTCGATTTAGCCCTGTCCGTCTGTATGTCTGTCCGTCTGTCTGTCCGTATGTATGAACGCGTTGATCTCAGAACCTGCAATAGCTAGAGACTTCAATTTTTTTTGTAAGTCCCTGTATAGGGCGCGCATATCGAGTTTGTTTCAGAAATTCGATAACTGTTATCGTTTTATTGTTATCGACTAAAAACGAAAATCTAAATTCAGCTATAAAATTCTATCTAATTCATCTTTCTAGCTAAAGTCTTCAAATTTTGCATTTAGTGTTATTTGGGCCTTACGCAATTTCGGGTTTTGTTAAATTCCACGCCGCCTTCGCCTTAAATTTGTAAGTCCCGTATATCAAATACTAGAGACTTCTGCTTTGGCACATACATACATATGGATGACATGATCACGCCCAACAAATTTGATCAAAATCGTTGCCCTAGAAAAAAGCTATTAAGCATTTAATTTCCCATAACATTGGCATGCAAATAGCAGCCAAAGAACAGCTGACACAGCGACTTGCGCTGGTGTGTGCGTGTGAGTGTGTTGGTTGTACTGTACGTACATATACATATGCATATAAAAGAAATGGAGAATTGGATGGAATAGCGGTTCTTCGCAGGGTTCAGAGTATACCCTAGTCGAGCAGTCTCGACTAGAGTTTTCTTACTTGTTTTTTTATACTATTTCACGCAAACCATTTCCACACTATTGAAGCTAGAGACTTGAAATTTGAAATATATACTCGTGTATACCCTCGTCAGATAAAGTGTCAATATTTTCCCGATACGCCCACTAGGGGCGTGGCAAATCGGAAAATGAATTTTCCTGTATCCCAGAAACACTACTTCTAGAAGGGCTAGAGAGTTGAGATTTTAACTGAACAGTCACGTCGACATCCCAAAATCAAAAAGTTATGGCGGATATATCTACGCTCATTGGGGGCGTGGAAAATCGGGTCAAACTGTATCTTCTAAAGTCTTAAAGCTATAACGCTCAAATTTGACACGTTGATTACTGTTATGATCCTACAAAGATCACCTCAAAAATTAATGGCCACGCCCACTAGGGGCGTGGCAAATCGGTTCTGAAAATATAGTGATTTTACTAATTCTGTTATATTTTGAGTACTATTGATGCTAGAGACTTGAGACTTGGTATATATTCTCGGGTTAACATCCCACAATCCAAAATCTATGGCGGATATATCTATGCAAACAGAGGGCGTGTCAACTTATATCAGCTTATGTCTCCATCTGTTTTACTGCCAGAAGCTTTAAAATTGGATGATAAGTTACTGGTGGCCTCCATTATCGATTCCCCAAAAATTATTGTTTCGGTCCTTTTGGGGCATAATTTTCACATATTTGGATTGTCAAGCATCAAGCTTTGAAGCTTCTAGCATTAGAACAGTAGGAGATATAAACTAATACTATTTGCCACGCCCCCTGTGGGCGTAGATATATTTGCCATAATTTTTTCAATCTTGGGATTTTAGGCCGAGTATATAGACCAAGTCTTAAGTATCTAGCATAAATAGTGCTCAAAATATTCAGACCCGATTTCCACGCCCCAGTTAGCGTGACCATATAATCTTTATAGGATTGTAACAGTAACTCACGTACCAAAATTTCGTCATTCTAGCTTTAAAATTGTAGATTAAAGTTAGACCCGATAAGGACAATGGACATAGATATATCCGCCATAAGCCATCTCTTGAACTTGGGATGTTGACGCGTGTATACATTCCAAATTTCAACTCTTTAGGCTTTCTAGAAGTAGTAGAGATACTGGAAAATGCATTTTCCGATTTGACACGCCCCTAGTGGTCGTATGTGAAAAATCTTGACGCAAGTCGGTGCGTCAGCTGTGCTAGGGCTGCTATTTGCATGCCAATGTTATGGGAAATTATATGTTTATAACTTTTTTTTAGACAAATGATTTTGATCAAACTTGTTGGGCGTGATCATGTCAGCCATATGTATGTATGTGCCACAGCACAAGTGTCTAGTATTTGAAATACGGGATATCGGTTTGTAATCGATAACATTAAAACGATGATAGTTATCGAATATTTAAAACAAACTCGATCGAATCGTGATATACACGAACTTCGAAAAAAATTTGAAGTCTCTAGCTCTTATATCTTCTGAGATCGACGCGTTCAAACATACGGACAGACGGACAGGGCTAAATCGACTCGGCTTCTCTCCCTGATCAAGAATATATATACTTTATGGGGTCTGCCACGCCTCCTTCTGCCTGTGACATACATTTTCACAAAAACATTATAGCCCATTTTCAATGGGTTCAGGGTATAAAACCCCAGGTACTGTAGCCACAAATATGTTCGATATATTAAGAACGGCGCCTACAGCACAGGGTATAAAAAGATGTAATGAATAATTTGATTGAGTTTTGCATACATATACATGTACATGCATAGATAAAGTTCCAATAAATTGAATACATGTAAGTTCATTATGTAACGAAAAGTATCTATTATATAAATATTCATTATTAAAACTATTAATTATCTATATCTGTTCCAAACAACAATTTATGCATTGACAAAGCATATTTATAAAATTGGCTTTGGAAGTATTATGGTATAATAGTGGTGCAATGATGCTTAATATATAAAATCTTGGATTCAATGTAAATGTACATCTGCTTTAATGTGCTCGTAAGTATCTCTGGTACTTGACTTTTTAATTGAGGAAACTTGTAATACCAATTCACACCCTCCTCAAGCCGAAAACATATATTTATTTTATTAACCTATTAAAAATAGGAAATCAGAGTATAATGGTTTTGTTAAAATATATTTAACAGACAAAAGGAGGCAGACTTAAAAGTATATATGTATATTCTTGATCCGGGAGACTAGCTGAGTCGATTTAGCCCTGTAAGTCTGTCTGCATGTATGAATGCGTATCTGATATCTGATCCTAAAAGAACTAGAGACATGAGATTTTTGACGTTACTGCAGCACAAGCGCATCTGCTGCGTAAACTACGTTTACCAATATACATAGATCTGTACATATGTGCATACGGGGCGTGTAATATACCTACATATGTATGTATATACATGTCTAAAAAAAAATCATAAAATGTTTGGAGTGTCGGCTCTTTGCAGGGTTCAGAGTATTTCATAGTCGAGTAGTCTCGACTTGACCACTCTTGTTTCTTTATGTTTCTATGCACATACAAACATATGTATACATACAGAAACGGATTCGTATATATACATACATACACAGATGTTTATACTCTCAATGTAATTGGGCCATGTGAAAATGATTTCGTAAGAAAAAAAAACAAAAGGGGGCGGAAATAAATAGGGTTGGAAATCTTTCAGTAATGTACGCTTACCGAAGTTATCATAATTTAGTGTCAAATAATTTCAAGCTATTATGAGAAAGATCTTCAAAATAGAAATTAAAACTAGGAAATTTGAATTTAAAAACAAATAAGACTGCTCTAGTCGAGACTACTTGACTAAGAGATCCCCTGAACCCTGCGAACAACTGCGATTCCTAAGAGCCGCTAACATTCTACGTTACTTTTATATGTATGTACATATGTAGCAAGCAATATATACACACACACAGACGCACGCACAAACATACAATCTGCTAACTGTGGATTATGACTCAGCAGCTTCGCTGCTGCTGCCAGACGCCGATAATATGATATTAAATGTTCAATAACTCTTTTTCTAGACGAGCGATTTTGAAATTTGTTATACGTGATCATGTCATTCATATATATGTATGAGCCAAAGCACAAGTCTCTAGTACTTGAAATACGTAATTTAGCGATTTGAGGCGATGGGGCAATTTGAGGGCGTGGCATTTAAAACAAAAATCGAAATTGCAAAAGGCTCAAATAACCCTAAATGCAAAATGAATGAAGACTCTGATCAGGGAGAGAAGCCGAGTCGACTTAGCCCTGTCCGTCTGTCTGTCCGTCTGTCCGTATGTATGAACGCGTCGATCTCACAACCTATAATACCTAGAGACTTTAAATTTTTTATGTAGGTTCGTGTATATCACGATTCGATCGAGTTTACTTCAAATAATCGATAACTATAATCGTTTTAATGTTATCGAATAAAAACCGATATTTTCATTTCGTTATAAAATTCTATTTAATTCATCTTTATAGCCAGAGTCTTCATTCATTTTGCATTTAGTGTAACTTGGGCCTTACGCAATTTTGATTTTTGTTAAATTTTAGATGCCACTCCCCATTCGCCTCAAATTTGTAAGTCCCGTATATCAAATATATGTGCTTTAGCACATACATATTTCACGTAGTGATATAGTATATTGGGTTTGTGCAATATCCGTCATGCTGCCCGTCCGTCTGTCAGTCTGTCCGTATGAACGCAAACCATTTCCACACTATTGAAGCTAGAGACTTGAAATTTGAAATATATACTCGTGTATACCCTAGTCTGATAAAGTGTCAAGATTTTCCCGATACGCCCACTAGGGGCGTGGCAAATCTGAAAATGCATTTTCCTGTATCTCAGAAACACTACTTCTAGAAGGGCTAGAGAATTGAGATTTTAACTGAACACTCATGGTGCCCAGGTATCAAATCTGTGGCAAAATTGCAGATGATTGACAGTGCGATTGAGCCAAATAAGTCACTTCTCCAAACATAAGCTGTAATTTCACTGCTACCAGCTTAAGGAAGACAAACCATACAGAGTTTGCCTCAAAGGCCTACATTCGACCACCGAAATCCAGCAAATAAGAGAAGAGCTAGAAGCAAAAGGTTACAAAGTAACAAATATACACAATCCACTAAGCCGCATTCTTTGTTAACGTTGTTCGGGCTCCAAACAATAAACAAATTCTGGATCTTCAGGTTATTTGCAGGCAACGTTGCACCGCTGAGCTGCCGCGGAAATTCAGAGATCTCACGCAATACCACCGCTGTCTGGAGTTTGCCACAAAGCCCCCAGGTGTGTGAGATGTGCCGCCAAACATGCGTCTAAGGACTGCACTAGGGAAAAGACTAAGCGCCTACTTGCGTTCACTGTGAGCTACAGTATCCCGCTAACTACAAGGGTTGCTCATATCAGAGACTCATGAATGCCCAAACACACGAATTTTCGGATACGAGCACTATGAAGCCTACGGAGGTGGAGCAAACAGATTTTGTTGATCCTCGATTCTTATAAGATCAACGATTGAGAATACACCACAACTCCCAGTCTCGAATGCAACAATGCAGGTCTCAAGCATAAGCCTTCCGACATCCATTGGAGCCATAGATATTGCTAAAATCTACTACCCGCCAAATGCTGGTCTTATTGCATCAGAGTTGAGCCAGCTTTTGGAACAAAGGTTGGGAAAAGCCCTTATCGCTACCCACTTAATGGACACAGTCCTTCCGCAATTGAGTTTGCAGCATACAGAGGTATCAGCGATAGACAGTTGAGCATCGCAGCGCCTCTTGAATTGACCTCAGACCACATGACACTAATAGTTACTATCAATACGGAGCCACAGCCTTTTCCCACCAGAAAACGGCTACTACCTATCGGATCGGATCTGGGAGTATTCAGGCGAGAGTTGCACTGCTCTCTACATCCAGCAATAGAGCTCAATACTCCTGAAGATGTGGATTATGCAGCAAACAAGCTGCATGCTTTGCCATTGTTACAGCCTCGCTCCTAGCAGCTCCACCCATCCGAAGTACACAACGTCGTTCTGGGTACAACTTTCCCCTCTCCTTGGATTACAAACGTTGGGAAAGGAGACGCTGCATAAGAAGAAGGACGGCAAGTGCTAAAGCAAGCTACAATATAGCCACCAGGCAACTAAAAGCTTCATTAGAGCAGCTTCAGAGCAAGCGTATTTGTGATGCACTCCACAAAGCTGAATCACCTGCAAACGCAGAATTTCAGATGTAGAATATAAGCGCAATATTAAGAGGCAGCCAATGCGTCGTCACCCCATACGCAGCACTTCACACACCTGGCTCCTGGGAGATGAAGCGGTAACCGAGTCCTTTGCTCACCACCTTCAAGAGCAGTTCACTCCGCTGATAACTGCCGAGCTTGCAGATGTTGAGGAAACGGAAGGAGGACGACATCCTCCTCTCACCGCTCCCACAAGACACCCAGATCGGGACATGCTCAAAAGAAGAGATGGAGGACTACATCAGGCGAGTAAAACTAACTAAAATTCCTGGATATGATCTGATTGATGGCAGAGTTGATAGATCGTTTCCGGACTCAGCAGTGGAGTATTTAACTACGCAGTACAACGCTTCGCATGCTTCACATCCGGCCCTTTCCTGATTGTGATAATCCCTAAGCCTGGTAAGCCCGTGGGCGAAATTGGTTTGTATATACCAATTAGCCTGTTGCCAGTACTCCAAAGTTTTCGAAAGAATACTACTTGGACGGGTACTGATACACTTGGGCCCCAGAGAGCCATTCCAAATCATTAGCTTGGCTTTAGGGGGCAGCATGGCAGAAAGTGAGGACAGCCCTACCTGCCCCATTTTTCACGCTATTATGCTCATACTTGCATGGAAGCACATTCCAATTATCCAGGGGTCAGGTTCTCTCATCAGACAGACCAATCAGAGCTGGAGTACTACAGGGTACTGTTCTTGCCCCACACTATACATACACTTTGTATACGGGGACATGCCAACGCAGCAGTCCAATGGCACCTTCATTGCGACCTACGCAAATGATACTGCTATTCTGTCACGAGACATTTCGGTGCAAGAAGCCTCTGCCTCACTGCAGACTTTCCTGCAGTCTTTTGGTTGCTGGGCCAAAAGGTGGTGCAAAGCCAAAAGGTGGTGCATCACCATCAACACATCACGTTTTACCACTAGAAGAGGTAACTGCGCAGATGTGACATTAGGATCCCCATTTCCCAGCGCCAAAAAAGTCAGTTATCTGGGAATCACGCTCGATAGACGACTAACATTTAACGCAAAATGAATTGAAGAAACTTAAAAGGAAAACCACCATATAGTGCTATAGTGCTACCAAATTTCCTGTATGGAATTCCAAAAAGGGGCTCGGCGGCGAGGACCACGACTAATAAGATATAAATACTTCAAAACAAAGCTTTACGCAGGCTTATCGGTGAGAACTGGTTTGTGAGAAACTCAGTGCTGCATAGGGAAGTAGAAATCCCTACAATTGAAGAGCATATAGGGCGACACAGCTCAGGGTATGCGGACAGACTCGAAGCGCACCCAGCTCGCATCTAATCTGGCCAACAACCGAAGCAGTCGTACCTGCCTACAAATAAGTTAAGGTATAATTAAGTTATAAATGCGCTAAAAGAGTCTCTGACAATAAGCGGCATAATAAATTGAATTTAATAAACTACGTTGAAAAACTTTGTGAATGAGTATGAAAATAAATTTCGAAAACTCCAAAAAATCTTAACAAAATCTGGTTTTATGGAAAAGGTGGTATATATAAATTTACCTGTTTTAATAATTTAACAGGAACAAATTTGTTGCTTAGAATTTTTCAAATACTTACCTCATTTTCTAGTTTTCTATCTACATAGACTTTACGGGTTGGAAGCTTCAGTTCTGCCTGGAATCCGCTTTTCGGGTCTTGATCTCCGTCAATAACGCCCACTAAATAGTTTATGTACAATATTGCCAGCTTTAAAGTTTTTATCTGTAAATTTTTCATTAAATATTAATATTGGAAGTTAAGTTTAAATCAGGGTATAATGTTTTTCTTGATATGTATGTAAAAGGAAGAAGGAAGTGTGGCAGACCCCATAAAGAATATATATTCTCGATCAGGGAGACAGGCCGAGTCGATCTAGCCCTGTCCGTCTGTCCGTTTGAGCGTGTCATTTGATCATTATTCAATTGTTAAATTATAGATGTCATGCCCCCTTCGCCTCAAATTTGCAAAACACAGCCGAGTCGATCTAGCCCTCTCCGTCTGTCCGTTTGAGCGTGTCATTTGATCATTATTCAATTGTTAAATTATAGATGTCATGCCCCCTTCGCCTCAAATTTGCAAAACACATATTTCAAATACTAGAGGCTTGTGCTTCGGCAACTAAACACATATGACTGACAAGTTTGATCGCTTCAGTTAAATTTACTAAAGCATTTTAACTTATCTCTGGAAACCTCTGTGCTCTAACCTCTAAAGCTTTTTAACTTATATCTGGAAACCTCTGTGCTGTAACCTCTAAAGCTTTTTAACTTATCTCTGGAAACCTCTGTGCTCACCTCTAAAGCTTTTTAACTTATCTCTGGAAACCTCTGTGCTCACGTCTATTTGGAAAGAGTCTTTCATTATCCCTCTATATAAAAAAGGTGGAAGGTCTGACATTTCTAATTACAGGGGTATTGCCAAACTATCGGCTATTCCGAAGTTATTTGAAAAAATAATAACATCAACCTTACAATATTTTTGTAAATCAATTATTTCGCTTTTTCAACATGGCGTTGTTCTTAATCGATCAACCTCGACTAATCTGCTAGAATTTACTTCCCTAGTAAACGAAAAGTTTTTAAATAAAATGCAAACTGATGTTATATATACAGATTTCAGCAAAGCATTTGATTCAGTTCACCATGAAGTATTACTTCAAAAGCTAGATCTCATACGGTTTTTTCCTAAACTCTTATCTTGGTTATCATCCTATTTAAAAGGTAAACCTCAAAGAGTTGTGTTGAGAACATCTTTTTCGAAACAGATCTTCGTTCTTTCAGGTGTACCTCAGGGTAGTTATCTCGGACCTTTTCTATTTACACTTTTTATCCCAGTTCTATCTCTTATTCAAAGATTTTCATATATGCTGATGATGTAAAACTTTGCCTTTCTTATTCTAACACAATCAATCATCAATGATCACAAGATGATCTTAGTTCCTTCCAACTTTGGTGCATGGCCAATAGGTTGCGATTAAATTGTTCTAAATGTATGACAATGACCTTCTGTCGTACTACTCCATACATTGCTATTTATTCAATTAATAGCGATTCTCTGCAACGCATTTTTTCTGTCATAGATCTTGGTGTATTTTTCGATTCAAAACTTCGCTTCAATACTCATATCTTAACCATTATAAATGATGCAAAAAGTCTTCTTGGCTTCATTAAACGCTGGGCAAGAGATTTCAATGATCCTTTTGTAACAAAACTCCTTTATGTTTCGTTGGTACGAATGACAACTTAAAATATATATATATATATATATATATATATATATATATATATATATATATATATATATATATATATATATATATATATATATATATATATATATATATATATATATATATATATATATATATATATATATATATATATATATATATATAGCTTCTTTAAATATTATTTTTAATTTTCCTTTAATGCTTCTGTCATCAATTTCTGTATTTTAATAATATCACTGACCATATAGGGCAGAGAACTAGGGCATAGTCGGCCGGACTGACAAATAAAATACCCCGTACGGGTTGGTGATATTTTGAAATATTTATCTGTTTTTTTAGGCTATAAACAAAATTGTTTAGTTTGTATTTAAGTTGACACTAGTTTTGTCAATTATATTTCAAAAATAAATAAATAATGAGCGAGAAAGCTGTGCTCACATATTTACATGTAATCGCTTATCTCATGCCAGAGTGCAACCGGTGCGCGAAGCGAGTCAAACGAAGAGAGGGGTTCTGAATCGCTTTGGTCATTTGTATGTTTTTGTTTGCATATGAGCTTAAAATTCTGTTATGTGTGATGAAGTAAGTTTTGTTTTTGCAATCCAACATATTTTTATGCACTTTCTCTCAATGCAATGCGAAAAGCACAAACTAAAATTATGGGAGAAAAAAGTAAATGCAAATGCAAGGCCAATGAAGATCTTGGGTTTTTTTTTAAGCCTCTGCTATACATGAAAAGTAGGGATATGCGAACGAAAATACTGTGTAGAACTAGGAAAATATAGTAGCCGCAAAATAAATAAATATAAGTCTGTATGTTAATACATATAATATGTATACATATACATATATAAAATATGTGCCTCACAGAAATGATCAACTTTTCACATGGCATTATGGGGTATATATAAAATTTGTCTAACATTTGTCCAACTTTGGAATTATTTTCCTCAGACTATGGTCAAACGTTGTTATTGACATTCGCGTGTAAATAAAAATATGTTTTTTTTTAACTTCCTTAAATTAGCAAATTAAGTAAGTAGTTCGCCTTTCAAACGTTTCTTTATTTAACGGGATTCCGTTTGTTTAAAAAGCATAACAGCATTAAATACAGCTGACTGCAACTGAGAGTAAAATCAGAATACTCGCAGTCTTTCTCTCTTTGCTAAAAGCTTTCACTGTGTCATGCCATCGCTTTTCAAATCGCAGCGATCACTTCTCTATCACTTCAAGCATCGCATCGCTTTTCGCCGGCACTCTGCCGTCTACCTAACTCTTACGATATGATAATAAACAGAAAATCAAGTAAGGGTGCCCTAGTCGAGACTGATCAAATAAGAGATACCCTGTTTCCTGACAAGTACCGATACTCTAAGCATTGTACGCTCATTATACCCTGAACCCATTGAAAATGGGAAATCAAGGTATAATGTTTTTGTTGAAATGTATGTAACAGGGAGAAGGAGGCGTGGCAGACCCCATAAAGTATATATATTCTTGATCAGGATGACAAGCCGAGTTGATATAGCCATGTCCGTCTGTCCGTCTGTCCGTCCGTCCGTCCGTCTGTCCGTATATATGAACGCGTCGATCTCAGAACCTACAAGAGCTAGAGAATTTTATATGTAGGTTCCTGTATAGCACGAAAAGATCAAGTTTGTTTCAGAAATTCGATAACTGTTATCGTTTTATTGTTATCGATTAAAAACGAAAATCTAAATTCAGCTACAAAATTCTATTTAATTCATCTTTCTAGCTAGAGTCTTTAAATTTTGCATTTAGTGTTATGTAAGCCTTATGCAATTTCGGTTTTTGTTAAATTTTGGGTGCCACGCCCCCTTCGCCTCAAATTTGTAACTCCCGTATATCAAATACTAGAGACTTGTGCTTTGGCACATACATACATATGGATGACATGATTACGCCCTACAAATCGTTCAAAATCGTTCGTCTAGAAAAAAAGTTATTAAACATTTAATTTCCCATAGCATTGCCATGCAAAGCAGCCAAACAACAGCTGACGCACCGACTTGCGCTTGTGTATGCGTGCGCCTGTGTATGTGTGTGTGTATGTTTTGCTTATAATGAACGTACATATGCATGTATATATAAAAGAAATTAAGAATGCTTGGAATAGGGGTTCTTCGCAGGGTTCAGGGTATACCCTAGTCGAGCGGTCTCGACTAGAGTTTTCTTACTTGTTTTACTAATGTATTTCAAACAACACATAAACGTACATACATATGTACACGCTCGAACACTTTTAAGGGTTTTAGGGTTCTAATATGCCTATATTATTGAAAATCAGAGCTTGCAAATAACAGTTGAGCGTTTTTTCGTCACGCTCAAAGTCAGAGCAGGAGCGAAAAAAAGAAAATATTCCGCTCTCGCTCTGAGCAAGAGCGATTTTTTCTTGTCTGAATCGGTCTTCGCATGAGGGTTATTTTTTGGGTTTTTTGCGTCGATCGTTATTGCTGAACATCTGTTCGCGAGCGGAAAATTATTTGTTCGCGAGCTGAGCCTCAGCAAGTGAGCAAATGACTGAAAAAGTCAATGCAAAAGGTCTTTAGGTACTCTTACATTAATTTGCCTTGTTGGAAAAAAATTGATTTTTTTTGGTATTAAGATGTTATTTAACTAGTACTAAACTTATACTGCCTATTGTTAAGTTAAATAACTAATTATACATTTAAATTGTCAGCGCTTATTGAACTTCGCCGTTCATTTAATATGAAATGCAGGGCTAAAAATAAGTTGCTGGTTAGAACTACCTGTGCAAGCGCATTTAAATGTGGCAGTTTAAGCTTGATATCATTAAAAAATTAAAATATTTAGTAAATGTAAGATACAAACTTGCGACGCAAGAATATTTTGCGTACTTTGATTAATACCATACACAAAGTACGTTTGCATCGCACATGAATATGCATCAGTCGCACAAAGACCTTTTTCTTAATTTTACTCAAGCGTTCGCTCGCGGTCTGACCGAAACAAATGAGAAACGAAAAAAACGGTTGTAGTCCGAGCGCGAGCGAACTGAGCGAAGACCCTTTGTTTTCGCTCGCTCGCGAGCATTTTCGTCAAATACTCAGTGAAAACTGTTATTCGAAGACCACGCAAAATGCTCAACTGTTATTTGCGAGCTCTGTTGAAAATTAAATGTTTAAAAACTTTTCCTGAATGGACATTCTTCATCCAAATTTCAGATCGTGATTTTGTTATTCATATGTGTGTACTTGCCAAGGCACACGTCTCTAGTATTTCAAATAAGTCTTGCAAATTTAGAGCGAAGGGGCATGTTATCTAAAATCCAAATATTACCAAATTGTTATTTTTTATTATTATTATTTACCTTTAAATTACACGGATCTACGCAGTGAATTTGAAAGGTTGAACGGCATACAAAGATCGAAGTCGGTTTATTTAAACAAATTCGTATTGCGTATGGTATACAAGAGTATAAATGTAAAGTTTCAGACCTCTCGCTTTTATGATTTACGAGATCGCTTCGTTCATACAGACGAACAGGCGGAGATGGTTGTTTTCATTTAGCTTGTTGTGCTGATTAAGAATACATAAACATCATGGGATCTGCTTCTCCTCCTTCTGCCTGTTATATAAATTTGCAGAAAAACATTTCACATTTTCAATCTTTAAAAAAGTAGTAAAATGATAAATTGATATAATAAGGAAATGGGTTGAGTATTCGTCGTTTCTGAAAACGTTGCGTTGATACAGGCAGACGTGGCTCCGAGCGTAAGTCTGATGTAGAATATATATATATATATTAGGGATTATAATCTGACATCCCATTTACAATGGGTTAAATTTACAATTTACCTTTGATAACTTAGTATCTGAAGGAACGTTTGGTATTCTATTGCGGAGGCATGAGAATGCATTATTAATACTTTGTGTTCTTCTGCGCTCTTTTTTATTAGCTGTATTTCTCTTTTTAGTAGTTCTGACCGTTGGATGTGGAATAAAACTAAGATTATTGGGGGATGAATATATTTCACCACCGGTCCCTTTTATGTTTGAATCTGAAAAAAAAAACTATTAATAGCAATCTTAAATATATTAATATTCATTTTTCAGTTAATAGTAATTTTGTCAATAGTTAGTAATCTAGTTAAGTACAAATAACAGTTGCTGCAGTTTATATTCACACACATTCGCTTACGCATGAACGCATAAACACGCGCTCTGCTAACTGCGCGCGTATGTTATGGGAAATTAAATGTTTAATAATTTTTTTTTGCACACTAACGTTTTTGATCAAACTTTCAGGGTGTGATCATGTCGTTCATATGTGTGTATTTGCAAAACACAAGTATCTAGTATTTGAAATACGTTTGTCCCAAATTAATGTCATAGGGAGCGTGGTATTACACGGATCCATAAAGAAACAAGTAAGAAAACTCGAGTCAGGCGTCCCGACTAGCAGATACCCTGAACCCCGTGATATCTGCGTTTTTAACATTACTGCAAAGTTAGCATTTAGTATAAACGCACAGAAAATTAAGTTCAATTAATTTTCAATTGTTTAGCCAATAGCGCCATCTATGTTTCGATAGGATAGCGCCATCCATGTTTCGATTCAATTGAGCAGCTGATAATTCGAAAATCTATTCAAAGTTTCCCCACATATTTAAATTGAAGGTGGTTGCAAATAAGGCCAACATTTGAATTAGTTTGTATTTTTTTTAAATTGAAAAAAATTTAATAAAATATGTACATAGATCATATGCTAAAAATTTCATTAAAATCCAATAAATCGCACAGAAGTTATTAAACGAAACGTTTGGCCAATCGGCAAACACATGTGACCAGCAGCGCTAAGCATACAGTTATCCTATACGTGTGCACACTAAATGCGCTTATACTAAATGCAAACTCTTCGGTATTTTGAACAACGCAGATCGCATGGAGTTCAGGGGATCTCCTAGTCGAGATGCCCGACTAAAGTTTTCTTACTGGTTTTCTGTTCATGTACGGCACACGCATATTAAGTTTGTTTAAAAAATCGATAACTACTTTCGTTGTAGTGTTATTAATTAAGAACGAAATTGATATTCAGTTATAAAATTCGGTCTTATACATCTTTGCAGATGAATTAGATAGAATTTTATAATTAAATTAAATTAAGATATCGGTTTCATTTTATTTGTCAAACAAACTCGACCTTTTCGTTCTATCGTGTACCTCCTTAAAGTGTCTAGGTCTTATATGTTCTGAGATCGACGCGTTCAAACATATGGACAGACGGACAGACAGACGGACGAAATAAATCGACTCGGCTTCTCTCCTTGATCCAGACAATGGGAAATTAAATGTTTAATAACTTTTCTTGTAGACGAAACGTTTTTGATCTAACTTGCAGGGCGTGATCATGTCTTTCATATGTATGTATTATCCAAAGCATAACTCTCTAATATTTGAAATACGTGTTTTGCAAATTTAAGGATCAAGGGTGCGTGGCATCCCAAATTCAACGATAACATTAAAATGATAATAAAAACCTCAAAAAAAATTCAAATCTCTAGCTTTAATATGTTCTGAGATGGACATACGGACGGACATTTTCACAGCACATTGTACTTTAAAATTTGTCTTTAATCCTTAAGGTCACCGCTCAAATTAGCTTCCGCGAGGAGGCCACGAAATTTTTACGGGGATCTAAGATTAGAACCTTTCTCTAGTAAAGCCACACACTGCCAAGCAATGCAAAAATGAGAGATATGCATTTAGGCGTTGTGGAGGTGTGGGTTCGAGTCCCGGTGCGGTCATGTCGATATTCGTTTATTTATTTATTTTGTGTTAATTTTTGGGGAATCGATAGAGGAGACAACCTGTAACTTAAAATCCAATTTTGAAGCTTCCATCACTAAAACTGTTTGCCACGCCCCCTGGTGGTGTAGAAATATTTGCCATAATTTTTTCGATCTTGAGATGTTAGCCCGAGTATATATACCAAGTCTCAAGTCTCTAGCATCAATAGTGCTCAAAATATAACAGAATTAGTAAAATTACTATATATTCAGTCCGACTTTCCACGCCCTCAGTTGAGATGGCCATAACATAACATTGCAATTTGAGAATTTTAAGTTTTAAAACTGTTTTATTAGTTTGACCGGATTTTTGACGCCCTCAAAAGCCATAAATATGTCCGCCATAGCTTCTTGATCTTGGGATATCGCGAGTATACGTTCCAAATCATGACTTACTTGACCTTCTAGAATTAGTGTTTCTGAGATAAGGAAATGGCATTTTCCGAATTGCCAAGAACCGTATGGGCGTATCGGGAAAGTCAGCTTCAATACCGTACAAATGATTGCGTTGAGACAGACGATGCTGTCCGTCGGACAGACGGACATTGCACAAGACCAATGTACTTATAATTGGGTCTGCCACGACTCCTTCTGCCTTTTACGTACATTTTAACAAAACCATTATACCATTTTTTCCCATATTCAATAAGATCAGGGTATAAAAACCTAAAAATACTAAAGCAGTTAAATCCACAAATGTCTATTTATTCTTACTTTAGACGTACTCATAAATATGTATGTATGTGTGAACTATCATCAACGTTTATCCTACTTGTTGTGAGTAGTATGATTAAAGCTATAATTATTATACCCGACGCAATGGAGTTCATTCTACATATAGTAGCGTCACAGTGACACCTTATTGATATATTTGCAGCATAAGAATTTATAAATATGATCAGCAACTTAAATACATTCACTGATCAGCGACGTGAGATTTCAGCATAATTTAGGCTGACGGCAAAGTGGCCGCGAGAATCGATGCGATTCTAGAAGCGATAATAATCTATGCGATCTGCAATGCGATGACATGACAGAGTGAAAGCTTTTAGCAAAGAGAGAAACACTACAAGTGTTCTGATTTTAAGCTAGGTATACACGATGCAAACAATTTGCAGCAAGTTTATTGCTGCAATCAAATTTGCACGTTTGAACACGTGGGCAAACTTTTTGCTGCAACCAAAAAATTTGCAATAACTGTTTGCAGCAACTTTTTTTGCTTGTCGACTGAATACAGAATTTTACCGTTAACTTGGTTGCGTCAGTTGCTTGCTTGTTTGCATGTGCTGTTTACTTTTAGTCGCAATATTGCAGCAAGCAAAGAAAAATTTGGGATCGCGAGAAAGCGATTGAATTAATTGAATTTTATGAGATTTTTCAGTTTTATGGTATGTTTCGTCAGCAGACTATAAAAATACGTATAAAAAGCAAAATGCTTATCGCGAAATTGATGAAAAATTAGACAAAAGTGATGATGAAATAAAAACAAAAATTCATCATTTGCGTATTCAATTTTTGCAAGAGATGCGCAGAGTGAATGATATGAATCACCTGTAAAAAATAATATTACATACATAGTTCATAAAAATGCTAATTATATTTTTTTTTTTTACTTTTTCTAATATAAAATTGAAATCACTGACTGACATGCGAAAAAAAATTGTAATAGTTTGTTTCATCGCCACATTGTAGCTATTTTAAAAGGTTCTGATGCACTCCTTTTTCACCTCTTTTAGAAATCCACTTTTTCACCCAACACTTTCTTTTTTGGCAGACTTTGTCTTCTCACTTTTTTACGTTTTATCAAAATTGCTAATATACATAGCAACAGCAGCAACTCTCTATTTTTGTGCCAACATAATATAAACACGTTGTTATTCGTTGACTTTTTCAAAACAACAGAACTTGCAAATGAGTGTCACTTGCAAGCAATGCAAACACTTTTTTACGTTTTATCAAAATTGCTAATATACATAGCAACAGCAGCAACTCTCTATTTTTGTGCCAACATAATATAAACACGTTGTTATTCGTTGACTTTTTCAAAACAACAGAACTTGCAAATGAGTGTCACTTGCAAGCAATGCAAACAAAAAATTAAAACACGTGTATACATTAATGCAATATATTGCACGAAATAGCCAAGCAAAAGTTTGCGTGCTAAACAAAAATTTATTAAAGCAAGTAATTTGCATGCAATATTTGCATTGGTGTGAACATCTGTGCAAACTTTTGCTGCAAATTATTTTTAACTTGCTGCAAATTTTTTGCATCGTGTGTACCTAGCTTGACTCTCTGTTGCAGCCAGCTGTACTTAATGTTTTTATGATATTATACACCAGTATTTATTTCAAATTTTAGTTTCTAGAAACAATAGCGGAGAAATGATTCGCGAGCGTAAAACAAGTAAGAGTGGTCTAGTCAAAATTGATCGACTAGGAGATCCCTTGAACTCTGCGGAAGCACCGTTATTCTAAACATTCTCCGCTTATTCTATATGTATATATGTATGTATGTATATTACAAGCAAAACATATACACATACAGACGCACTCACGCATAAGCACACGCTCTGATAGCTGAGCAGTTAGCGCAGCGACTGTGGTTAGGCTGCAGCCAATACATTGCAATGATATGTTATGCCAATGGAAATTAATATTTAATAACTTTTTTGTAGATGGACTTTCTTAATCAAACTTTCAGAGCGGGAGTATGTCATTCATATGTGTGCATTTGTCGAACCACAAGTCTCTAGTATTTGAAATACTAGATACTCTAGTCTTTGAAGTATATAAAAAATTTCACATTTTTATACTATTTCACGTAGTGACATAGTATATTGGTTTTATGCAAAATCCGTTTGTCCGTCTGTCCGTATGAACGCAAACCATTTCCACACTATTGAAGCTAGAGACTTGAAATTTGAAATATATACTCGTGTATACCCTCGTCAGATAAAGTGTCAAGATTTTCCCGATACGCCCACTAGGGGTGTAGCAAATCGGAAAATGAATTTTCCTGTATCCCAGAAACACTACTTCTAGAAGAGCTAGAGAGTTGAGATTTTAACTGAACAGTCACGTCGACATTCCAAAATCAAACAGTTATGGCGGATATATCTACGCTCATTGGGGGCGTGGCAAATCGGGTCAAACTGTATCTTCTAAAGTCTTAAAGCTATAACGCTCAAATTTGACACGTTGATTACTGTTATGATCCTACAAAGATCGCCTAAAAAAATTTATGGCCACGCCTACTAGGGGCGTGGCAAATCGGTCCTGAAAATAGTGATTTTACTAATTCTGTTATATTTTGAGCACTATTGATGCTAGAGACTTGAGACTTGATATATATTCTCGGGTTAACATCCCACAATCGAAAAGCTATGGCGGATATATCTACGCCCTCAGGGGGCGTTGCAACTAATATTAGCTTATATCTCCTACAGTTTTAGTGCTAGAAGCTTCAAAATTGGATGTTAAGTTACTGGGGGCCTCCTCTATCGATTCCCCAAAAATTATTGTTACGCTCCAAAAGGGGCATGCCGTACAAAAAATGCCCTGTAATTTTCGCATTTTTCGAGTGTAAGCATCCAAACTTTACAGTTATATTCCTCAACGCCCACTCTATGAGCATGCCAAAAAATATGTGTATACGTTCATTGGGGGCGTGGCAATCGGGCCAAACTTTATCGCCCGTGGACACTTTTATCAGCTTATATCTTGCACAGTTTTAGTGCTAGAAGCTTCAAAATTGGATGTTTAGTTACTGGGGGTCACCTCTATCGATTCCCCAAAAATTATAGTTACGCCCCAAAAGGGGCATGCCGTACAAAAAATACCCTGTAATTTTCGCATTTTTCGAGTGTAAGCATCCAAACTTTACAGTTATATTCCTGAACGCCCACTCTATGCACATGCCAATAATTATTTGTCTACGGCCACTGAGGGCGTGGCAAATCAAAACTGAAACATCAGCAGCTTCTGAGCCAATAACGCACCAAATAATTACTTTGTTACCTTTGACCTTGTCTTTTGATTCGTCAAATTATATATATATGTTTGAAAAGAATATTTTATTAATACAAAATAACTAAATAAAGAAAATAAAACAAGAATATCAACATGACCGCAACGGGGTTCGAGCCCACACAGTTACGCTAGCCAACGAACTTAAATCACATTTTCAGAGTTGCCACCTCTCTCATTTTGAGAGATGTCATCTCTCTCGATTTAGGTGCGTATTTTTGCTAAAGTAAGGGATCTAAGCTTCGATCCTAATTGAAACTGTCTGGCCACCTCCAATGAAAAGTTTTAATCTGCAGCTAGTTTGACCGGCGACAGAGGGGATTTAAGGTTAAATTAAAAAAATATAATGTGATAGATGCACCTGTGGGCTGCTGGGACGTGAAATAGTATTTCGCTGTCGGTTGCGTCCGACTGCAACGTTCTTACTTGTTATAATTGAATATAGTTTTCGTTTTTAATCGAAAACATGAAAAAGATATCGATAACGGGCAGACGGGCGGACAGACAGATGGACGGGCAGTGCTAAATCGACTTGGCTTGTCGCCCTGATCACGCATATATATACATATATATATATATATATATATATATATATATATATATATATATATATATATATATATATATATATATATATATATATACTTTATGGGGCCTACCACGCCTCCTTCTGCCTGTTATATTCATTTTCACAAGCACATTATATCCTTTTCCCCCGAATTAAACAAGTGAGAACGTGTCATTCATTAAAATCCATTAAGTATAACTGAAGTTATTTACCAAAACGTTTAGTTGTCAATCGGCAGCAAATACAATAGAAATTGCATTCAAAATCTGAATGAATAATTAGGTGCTAGGTGCAGTGGCGGTGTGTAGACACCCTAGGTTTGAATCTTGGCGACGTCGGACTTTTTATTTATGTATTTGTATATTTTTTTCACGTTGACAAAAGTTAGTGATAGCACTGAGTAGCAAAGACACTCACCGCCTAGCAGTTCGCAGCAGTGCTAAAATGATGTGTCATTTTTTTGTAAGTCACGTCAAAAAAGGTGCGTAAAAATAATTTTTGGGGAATCGATAGAGGAGGCCACCAGCAGCTTAACATCCAATTTTGAAGCTTCAGCCACTAAAACTGTAGAAGTTATAAGCTCACACGAACTCCTGTGGGTGTAGATGTATCCCCCATAACTTTTCGAATTTGGGATGTTAACCCGAGTATATCTCTTCATCAATAGAACTCAATATATATGAAAATTTGTTAAATCACTATATAGTTAGATCCGACTTACAACGTCCCCCGTGAGAGTGGCAATATAATTTTTTTCGATCTTTATATATATAATATATATATATATATATATATATATATATATATATATATATATATATATATATATATATATATATATATATGTATAACAGCAACTCACGTGATAAATTTCGGCGCTCAAGCCTTAAAGCTGTTTCATTATTTTAACCAGATTTTCCACGCCCCAATGAGCGGAGATATAGATACAGGAAAATGTATTTTCCGATTTTCCGCACCGTATGGAAGTATCAAGAAAATTCTGACATGCTATCTGACAAGGGTATACACGAGTATATGTTCAAATTTCAGGTCTATGTCTTCAATAGCGCAGAAATGGTTGCTGTTTATACGGATACACAGACTGACTGACAGACGGACGGACGGACAGCATGGCGGACATTGCACAAAACGAATATATGTATGTATTTATTTCCCTTTTTGAATAAGTTTAAAAAGAAATATTTACAAATACTGGCAGCATCTATATCATGCTTTAAACAATCATGACCTTCAAAAAGTATCATTTGAGGAAAAGGAATAGAAATAGAAATCTCTTACTGTGCAATTAAAATAAATACTTGATGAAATGTGTATAAATTTCTTTTTCGTTGTTAAATACATACAATGAAATGAATTTAAATCCGATATATGTGAGTTATTGTAGTCACCGTTGCAATAAAATGAAGGAGATTCACGATACACAGGACTAACATATTTCGACATTTCACTCATTAAATTATATTCTTCTTTTTTAAATTATTTATTCATCAATTACACCATTTACAATGAGCTTGGACTTAAAGAACATTTGTATTATTGAGATATATTCCGATTCGATACACAGAAAAAACTAAATACAATCGAAGTATATTTTCCGAACTAGACTCTCTTTCATATGTACGTATAAGCATATTAACCACACCAACAAAAAGAAAACACCCCCATGTGTTAACCAATGAGATGTATTCATGTTCGGGTTCCCTTTAGCCAATACGAAGCCATGGTGAAAATTTAACACAGCTATATGCTGTAATATATTCAATGTACTTAAAAATGAATAGAAATTGAAATTGATCAACTTTACAATAACAAAGGCAACAAGTAAGATAACTCTAGTCGGGAGTCCCGATTAGGAGATCTCCTAAACCGCATGCGATCCGCGTTTTCCAAAATACTGCAGAGTTTTCATTTAGTAAAAACGCACACAAAATTAAATTCGAATTGATAGAGTAGCTGATAATTAGCGCCATAGCGCCATCTAGTAGGTATATGTACACTAAAACTTGTGGTGCTAGATGCACGCCACGATTGAGTAACACTAAGTTGCGCAAAGCGGTCTGTTAAATTAACAGTGAAACGTCACTCTTTCCTGAATTCGTTAGTGCACGCTAACCACTAATCAAATAACACATAGATATAACATGCGAAACAACGAAATTCAACGAACGCACAAAGTGAAATAAGCACCCCAATGCCGCCGATTTCGCCGTTTCGCCGAATTCGCTCTACTTTTTGCTGCGAGCAGCGGGTACTCATTCTATCTAATTCATCTTTCTAGCTTAAGTCTTCAAATTTTGCATTTAGTGTTATTTGAGCCTCACGCAATTTAGGTTTTTGTTAAATTTTGGGTGCCACGCCCCCTTCGCCTCAAATTTGTAACTCCCGTATATCAAATACTAGAGACTTGTGCTTTGGCACATATATACATATCGATGACATGATCACGCCCAACAAGTTTGATCAAAATCGTTGGCCTAGAAAAAAAGTTATTAAACATTTAATTTCCCATAGCATTGCCATGCAAAAAGAAGCCCAAGAACAGCTGATGCACCGACTTGCGCTTGTGTATTCTTGCGCCTGTATGTGTGTGTGTGTGTATGTTTTGCTTGTAATGAGCGTACATAGGCATGTGTATATAAAAGAAACGAAGAATTCATGTAATAGCGGTTCTTCGCAGGGTTCAGGGTATACCCTAGTCGAGCGGTCTCGACTAGAGTTTTCTTACTTGTTTAATCCCTGATTTAATATTTTCAATGGGTTCGGGTTCACACATTGAACTGCGTGCGTCTAGCAAATTTAAAGAATTATCAGAATTATTGCAAATTATCAGCTTCTTTAAACTTAATTTAATTTTGTGTGCGTTTATACTAAATGCAATCTCTCTCTTGAGTATTTTGAAAAACGCAGATCGCACGGAGTTCAGGGCATCTCCAAGTCGGAACGCTCAACCTGAGTTTTCTTACTTCTTATACCCTGAACCCACTAAAAATGGGAAATCAGGTTTTGTTAAAATTAATGTAACAGGAAGAAGGAGGCGTGGCAGACACCATAATGTTGTATATAATAATATAACAATCAAGAAAATTGTAGTTGGGCGTCTCGACTAGATCTTCTAAACCCCGTGATATCTGCGTTTGTCAAAATACCGCAGAGTTTGCATTTAGTATAAACGCATATACAATTAAATTTAATTAAATTTTAAGTTTTTAGACAATGACGCAATTTATGTTTTAATTCGATAGAGCAGCTGAACAAACAATAGCGCCATCATGTATTCTTTACTTTTTGGGTAAACGTATATTTGTCCCCGATAGAAAAACTATGTTTAAAATGCAAATTTAGCTTCGCTAGGATTTTTCTCCAAATCATTTTCTTCCTCTTAATTCCAAATATACTAAACTTGCTCTCATCCGAAAATATGACCTTGTTCCAGAACCTAGCCGGCTTGGAAATGTACTCATTGTCGAAGTCCATACGTTTTATTTTGTTTACCTTTGAAATATGGGCCTTCCTACAGGCAACTCTTCCATTATACCCCGCCTCCTTCCCAATGCGGCGAACAGTTTGATCGGACACTGTTTTTTTAAACGTTCGACGACTTCACTTGGTGGGCAGTAATCCTTGGATTTGGAGGCACCAGCTGAACAATTAAATTTTTCTCCCTGTTTGGCAGCAGAGAAGGACGACCAGATCGGGGCTCTGATAATATGGAGCCTGTTGAAATATAGTTGACGTATGCTCTTCCAACCAATCGACCGGTCTCTCGCCAGGATCTACCCTCCAATTGAAATTTTAGAATTAATTTGCGCTTTTCAACGCAGATTTCTTTTCTGCTGGTCTCCATGATATAACGCGTGACAAATTGAAAAAATGTGTTTGCGAATTTCCGAGAAAATTATTTACGAAAAGAAGCTGAAACAAGTAAGAAAACTCTAGTCGAGACCGCTCGACTAGGGTATACCCTGAACCCTGCGAAGAACCGCTATTCCAAGCATTCTTCGATTCTTTTATATACACATGCATATGTACGCTAATTACAAGCAAAACATACACACACACATGCACAGGCGCAAGTCGGTGCGTCAGCTGTTCTTGGCCTTCTTTTTGCATGGCAATGCTATGGGAAATTAAATGTTTAATAACTTTTTTTCTAGACCAACGATTTTGATCAAACTTGTTGGGCGTGATCATGTCATCCATATGTATGTATGTGCCAAAGCAGAAGTCTCTAGTATTTGATATACGGGAGTTACAAATTTGAGGCGAAGGCGAAAACCGAAATGGCGTAAGGCTTACATAACACTAAATGTAAAATTTGAAGACTCTAGCTAGAAAGATGAATTAGATCGAATTTTATAGCTGAATTTAGATTTTCGTTTTTAATCGATAACAATAAAACGGTAGCAGTTATCGAATTTCTGAAACAAACTCGAAATGCGCGCCCTATACAGGGATCTACAAACAAAATTTGAAGTCTCTAGCTATTGTAAGTTCTGAGATCGACGCGTTCATACATACATACATACGCAAACCATTTCCACGCTATTGAAGCTAGAGACTTGAAATTTGAAATAAATACTCTCGTCATATAAAGTGTCAAGATTTTCCCGATACGCCTACTAGGGGCGTGGCAAATCTGAAAATGCAAAATAAAATAAAAACAAGTTAGAACGTTGCAGTCGGACGCAACCGACAGCGAAATACTATTTCACGTCCCAGCAGCCCACAGGGGCATCTATCACATTATATTTTTTTAAATTTAACCTTAAATCCCTACTGTCGCCCCTCAAATTAGTTGCAGATTAAAACTTTTTATTGGATGTGGCCAAACAGTTTCAATTTGGCTAGAAGCTTAGAACCCTTTCCTTAGCAAAAACACGCACCTAAATCGAGAGAGATGGCATCTCTCAAAATGAGAGAGATGGCAACTCTCAAAATGAGAGAGGTGGCAACTTTGAAAATGTGATAGAAGTTCGTTGGCAGGCGTAGAGGTGTCGGCACGAACCGGTCATGTTGATATTTTTGTTATATTTTTTTTTATTTAGTTATTTTGTTTTAATAAAATATTCTTTTCAAACATATGTATATAATTTGACAAATCAAATGACAAGGTCAAAGGTCATAAAGTCATTATGTGGCGCGTTATTGGCTCAATAGCTGCAGATGTTTCAGCTTTGATTTGCCCCCAGTGGCCGTAGACAAATAATTTTTGGTATGTGCATAGAGTGGGCGTTCAGGAATACAACTGTAAAATTTGGATGCTTACATTCGAAAAATTCGAAAATTACAGGGTATTTTTCTGTATGTCACGCCCCCTTTGGGGCGTAACACTAATTTTTGGGGAATCGGTAGAGGAGGCCCCCAGTAAGCTTCTCGATTGTGGGATGTTAACCCAAAATATAACGCAACTAGTAAAATCACTATATATTCAGATCCGATTTGCCACGCCCCTAGTAGGCGTGGCCATAATTTTTTTTTACGATCTTTATAGGATTGTAACAGTAACCCACGTGCCAAATTTGGGCGTTCTAGCTTTAAAACTGTAGAAGATACAGTTTGACCCGATTTGCCACGCCCCCAATGGGCGTAGATATATCCGCCATAGCTTTTTGATTTTGGGATGTCGACATGAGTGTTCAGTTACAATCTCAACTCTCTGGCCCTTCTAGAAGTAGAGTTTCTGAGAAACAGGGTTGGGTGTCCGTTGGGTGTACCTACGGCAGAAAGAGGAGTTAATGTCCGCGGCCCAAGAGTTCGGGCTAGAGAGAGACGGCCGCGTAGAGGAGCTGCGCAGGCGCTAAGCTAGTTTTATTCAAGGCGGTGGGCAGTCTCTGGAGCCCAGTCTGGGAAGTGCCGTATCGGAACTTGGGCACCACTCTTGCCGGAAGTCCGAGTGCCGATGGCCTACGTGGAGCGAAGCAGAACAGGTCCGAAAGTGGGGCATGTGCTACGACGGCCAGTCAGAGCCGTTGAGCTTTCTCGAGATTTTGGAAGAGAGAGCCATTACATATGGCATTGAGCTCGACCACCAACCTCGGGTGGTAATCGAGGTACTGGTAGATAAGGCCGCGAAATGGTTCCTGACCAGCGGGTTGAGGAGTGTGTTCTGGGCCAGATTCCGGGCCGAGTTTCTGGATTTTTGTATGACGCAACAATATTTCGAGCGCCTCGAGGATCATATCAGGGGGCGAAAACAGCGTAAAGGCGAAGCCTTCAAAGACTATCTCATAGAAATCAGGTTGTTGATGCGCCACGCCAACTACAGTCCGGCTCAGGAGTTGTATCGGGTCCTAAGTATCGGATGTATGTGCGGCGCCAAGATTTCTCGACTCTGTCCCAGCTGACGCAGTTGGCTGCGGAATATGAAAGAGTAAGGGATCAGAGAGCAGAATTCGGGGAAGAGACGCGAGGAATGGGCCAGAAGCCAGGCTCGACTCGACCAGGTGGCGAGTGGGTCAACCCGCCGGAGGCGCGACCGAACAATCCGTTCCAGTCTCAACAGATGGAGCAGCGGTCGAGCGAGCCGAGGGTCGGCAATCCGATGTCTATCGGCGCGAGGCCGGCCGAGGCCATGCATCGAATGATGGCTCCAGGGAACCGGACTGGTTCTGACGCGCGGCGGGTATGCTTCCGATGTTCGCAGCCAGGTCATTTTGCGCGAGAATGTTCTAACGAGCGCGTGGTCTTCTGCCAACAATGCGGGAAGGTAGGAATCGACACGCGAGACTGCTGTAGCCTAACGGACTCGGGAAACGGGCAAGGGCGTCCCCCTCAGAGAAGGGGCGACGCCAACCGATCATAGAGCTGCGTGGGCGTCCTTTGGTCGTCAAGGAAGGGCGGATCGTAGCGCGAGTTAGGATCGCCGGCCGCGAGATGGACGCTACGATCGACACAGGGGCTAGCCTACCATGTTGGACCAGGTCATCGTAGGGATTGATTTCCTTGCCGCCATGGGGACGACCGTGCGCTGCGGAGATGCCGAGCTACATATGAGGACAGAGGCCGCGCCACCAGGGAAAGAGTTACCATTCTCCAAGGATACGTCGTTAGAGGGTGCCCTAAGAGAAAGACGGGAGACGCCTGCACGAAGACCAGGGAGGGGGAAGCCAAGATCCAGGATGACGCCGCCGAAGAACAAATGCAGTGGTGGGGAACCGGCCAATGAAGCGGAGATTGTAACAGGTCAGGCGATAGACGGCGCTTGCCCGAGGCAGGAGGGATCGGATGCGATGACGAGGACGAGGTGGAGCCGAACGCAGGGGATGCGGAATGGCCGGCTGATCTAAAAAGCGGGATAAAGAGATTCCTCGAAGGGGTGTCCCACGTCGGTGAGCATAGCATCCGAATGAGGGATGATAAGCCTCTGAAGTAGAGGTATTATCCCAAGAATCCCGCTATGCAGAAGGTGATTGACGAGCAGGTGGAGGAGCTGCTTCGAATTGGAGCCAATAGTCTTGGTGAAGAAAAAGACAGGGGAATGGCGCATGTGCATCGACTATCGGCAGTTGAGCGCTCATTCGTTACCCGACGCTTATCCAGTCCCTCGGATCAATTACATCCTTGAAAGCGGCTTTTGGCAAATACCTATGGCGGCGGACAGTAGGGAATGCACGGCTTTCACTGTGCCAGGGCGGGGTGTGTTTCAATGGCGGGTGATGCCATTTGGGTTGCACTCGGCTGGGGCAACGTTTCAGAGGGCGCTCGACAAGGTCATAGGGCCGGAGATGGAGCCGTACGCGTTTGCACACCTGGACGATATTGTGGTGATATGCGCCGATAAAGAGCAGCATATGGCGAACTTGAGGGAGGTGTTTCGGAGGTTGAGAGCAGCCAACCTCAAAGTTAATCGCAAGAAATGCAGTTTCTTCAGAAAAAGGTTGGTCTATCTGGGGCATGTGGTGACGGGGGAGGGAATCAGTACGGATCCGGCCAAGGTTGAGGCGATCCGGAAACTCCCAGCTCTCTCAAACCTCAAAGAGCTGCGGCAATTTTTGGGGATGGCGTCGTGGTACAGGCGTTTCGTACCTGACTTCGCATCCCTGGTGCAGCCGATGACGTCACTCCTAAAGAAAGGCGTCAAGTGGAAGTGGGACCAAGAACAGGAAGAGGCGCTGCAGAGGCTCAAGGATAAGTTGACGACCGTGCCAGTCTTGGCGTGCCCAGACTTCTCCTCTAAATTTGTGTTGCAGACCGACGCCAGCGATTATGGTCTGGGCGCCGTACTGACACAGACGGTAGAGGGAGACGAGCGGGTGATAGCATACGCGAGTCGAAGGCTGTTGCGAGCGGAGGCGAATTACTCGGCAACCGAGAAGGAGTGTTTGCCCATCGTGTGGGCGATCAGGATGATGCGTTGTTACCTGGAAGGTTACATGTTCGAAGTAGTGACGGATCACCTGTCACTCAAGTGGCTGAACTCAATTGAGAACCCAACGGGAAGGATCGCCCAATGGGCGCTGGAATTGCAACAATACCAGTTCGATGTCCAGAATCGACACGAGAAGCTAAACGTGGTGGCCGACGCCTTCTCGAGGCAGCCTCTTAAGGACTGCCAACAGGCAGTGGCAGGCGGAACAACGTGTAGTTGGATCGCGAAGATGCGGGAGAGGATCGCTCGAGAGCCTGAGAACTGAGAACCACCGACTACGTGGAGGAGAACGGGCAGCTGTACAGAAACCTGGGACATTGGGCGGACGAAGAGGACTACATCCCGTGGAAACTGTGCGTCCCCATGGAGCAGCGGGGACGGGTGATGCCACGATGCCCCCACGGCCGGCCATCAAGGCGTGCGGAAGACGGCATGCCGCGCTACTACTAGGCTGACATGTTTCGGGACGCCGCCAAGTACGTGAGGTGCTGCGAGCCGTGCCACAAGTTCAAGAACGAACAGCGACGACCGGCAAGCCAGATGTTAACGAGGCAAGTGGCTGAGCCGATGGCTCGTGGGCCCTCTGCCTCGGTCAAAGAATGGCAACACGATGCTGCCAGTGTTCCATGATGCGTTCGCAAAATGGGTGGAACTCATGCCCCAGAGGAGGGCGACAGCCGCGACTCTGCAGGCAGCATTTCGCGAACGGATCCTCGGCAGGTTTGGAGTGCCGAAGATCTTCGTATGTGACAATGGTGTGCTATTCGCGAGCAGGAATCACTGGATTGGCGTTTATGGAATCACTGGAGGTAACCCTGCAGTACACGGCCTCGTACTGCCCCCAGGAGAATCCAACGGAGAGGACAAACCGCACAGTGAAGACAATGATATCCATCGAGGGCCATCAAAGCTCGTGGGACGAACTGCTGCCTGAGATAGCGCTGGCAGTAAATTCTAGTGTGGCGGACTCGACTGGCTTCAGCCCGTCGTTCCTGATGTTGGGATGGGAACCACGCTTACCGGCCGCACTGTATGATGAGGGGACTCCGGGATTAGCGACTAATCAGCTCAGAGCCCGGGAAAGGCAGGATCGACTGCGAGAGATCTTCTCGATCGCACGCAGTAACCTGCAAAAGGCGTCGAAAAACCAAGGGCGTTATTATAATCTTCGCTGGCGCGAGTGGAGGCCCTAGTCCTGCTGCGTCAGCACCAGCTGTCCAACGCAGCTGAAGGCTTCGCCTACCGGGACGTTAAATTTGTCTCCCCCAATATCGTCCGACTCGCAAGGGAGGGCGTGCGCAAGAGAAGGGTGACCAGCGTGGCGCAGTTGAAGCCATTTTTCCGAGTCGGAAGTGAAGAAGGCCCCACCGAGACGTGCTGCGTTCCTGGAGGAGGCGGGCGTAGAAAGTTGCCCGAAGAAAGGGGGGAGGGGTGTAAGGCGACGATAAATCTGCCGCCTCACATTTAGTAGTAAGTTAGTCATAAGCTTAATTTGTATAATTATAAGTAATCTTAAGTAAAGTAGATATTAGTAAATAATGAAGATTAGGTGAATGCGCAATGGAGCGCAGAGGCGGCCCATGGAAGCCCCCCCCCCTTATTAGGTTTAAGATAGAAGGCGAACCCCCCTTACATACGCGCCGATGATCGGCAATGTAGCTAGGCGCGCCGCGGCAAATTTAGAGCTTCGTGAGAAGCAGCGGCCGCGACAAATTGGATTGCCGAGGCCGACGCGCGATCGGCCGAAAGGCGAGTAGAGGAGTCTTGAGTGAATAGTGAGTAAGTGAGGGCGTATCACCGCCAAAGAGTTAAAAGTACGACACAAGTGAAAGTGAAAAGTGAGACAAGTGGAAGAATCAAGGGTGAATATATCAGGAAAGGGGACACGGGAGGCAGGTCAAGGAACCGTGAGTTAGAATTGGTGAAATAAAGAAGAAAACCAAAATCTTTGTGTTTCAATTTTGGAAAACATATGTATAATTGCTAACGAACGCTAGATCCCCTACGTTTGTGTTTTGTCCGTCAGAGCGTAAGACCAGGGTGCAAGTTCGAACCTGATGCCGCAGTGCAGCAATCGCTGTCGCGCTACTCCCAGGCGAGAGTAGCTCCGCCAGCGGCCGTGAGTTGCCGTATTTCCCGTCCCTACCCCAGTGCGTCCCAGCATCCTATAAATTTTCTTGTAGGTAACCCTGGGCCAGGCTAAGTCTGCCCCAGCTGGGAAAACGTACCTTTACAAGCGTGAGAAAGTATATCGCTGTCGGTTGCGCCCGACTGCACCGTTCTTACTTGTTATACCCTGAACCCATTGAAAATGGGAAATCAGGGTATAATGTTTTTATTGAAATATATGTAACAGGCAGAAGGAGGCGTGGCAGACCCCATGAAGTATATATATTCTTGATCAGGGAGACAAGCCGGTAGAGTTAGGCCTGTCCGTCTGCCCGTCTGTCTATCTGTCTGACTGTCTGTCCGTCTGTCTGTCCGTATGTATGAACGCGTCGATCTCAGAACTTACAATAGCTAAAGACTTAAATTTTTTTTGTAGGTCCCTGTAGGCGCGTATCGAGTTTGTTTCAGAAATTCGATAACTCTTATCGTTTTATTGTTATAGATTAAAAACGAAAATCTAAATTCAGCTATAAATTTCTATCTAATTCATCTTTCTAGCTAGAGTCTTCAAATTTTGCATTTAGTGCTTTTGGGCCTTACGCAATTTCGGGTTTTGTTAAATTTTGGGTGGCACGCCCCTTTCGCCTCAAATTTGTAAGTCCCGTATATCAAATACTAGAGACTTGTGCTTTGGCACATACATATACATGGATGACACGATCACGCCCAACAAGTTAGGTCAAAATCGTTGGTCTTGAAAAAAAGTTATTAAACATAACATTGGCAGGCAAATACTAGCCAAAGAACAGCTGACGCAACGACTTGAGTTTGTGTGTGCGTGCGGCTGTGCGTATGTGTGAAGACTCTAGCTATAAAGATGAATTAAATATAATTGTATAACTAAAGGAAGATATCGGATTTTAATCGACAACATTAAAACGATGATAGCTATCGATTATTTGAAAAAACTCGATCTTTTCGTGCTATACAGGAACCTACATAAACAAGTAAGAAAACTCTAGTTGAGACCGCTTTACTAGGGGATACCCTGAACCCTGTGAAGAACCGCTATTCCGAGCATTCTCCGTTTCTTTTATACACATATGTATGTATATGTATGTACAATACAAGCAACACACACAAACACACAAGCGCAAGTCGGTGCGTCTGCTGTTCTTGGGCTGCTATTTGCCTGCCAATGTTATGGGAAGTTAAACGATTAATCACTTTTTTTCTAGACTAATGATTTTGATCAAATTTATTGGGCGTGATCATGTCTTCCATATGTATGTATGTGCTAAAGCACAAGTCTCTAGTATTTGAAATACGGGACTTAAAAATTTGAGGCGAAGGGGCGTGGCATCCGAAATTTAACAAAAACCGAAATTGTAGCGACTGGCGGGAATTAAAGCTATTTTAAATTCCTGAAAAGCGGTACAAAAAATTATAAATTTTGATGATTTGTATGTGAAAGGCGTAGCTAACGGGAAAAAATTTTAAAATTGTAATAATTGGTTCACACAAGGGATAAAAAAACAAATGTCATAAATTTCCGAATAACCGAAGTAAGTTAAAGAAGGGGTTTCATTCTGACTTGACTGGGATTTTCAATGAATAAACCTCTAAAAAAAATATGGTTAGCAAAACTAAATTTATTTAAACGTAATCTGACTTACTAGGTTCCAAATTAATGTCTAGCTATTTCTGGCTTTTTTCATACATCAATCTGACGTGATGAAGCTCTCAACACTCTTGATTCAAAGCTCGTCTTTTGATGAGTTATGTAAATTTAAAGTTCAATTTCATTTCGTCTTTAAACTCTTAGTGTGATACAACGAACTGTGAAGATATTTAAAAATCCTTCATATGTACGTATTTTAAAACTAAAAACTTTTGTATTAATCTGTAATAAATTGTATTTTACTATCATTGTTTACATATTTAATTGAAAATGTATAAATGTGTATACATATGTATATGTATCTATTTACTACATGCCTACACATACATATATTCCATATATGCATATGCAAATGCATAAAAACATTCTATCTCCTTGTTTGTAAACAATAACCTTGCTATTTTTAAGACCTTATACACTAAAGGCATATATCAGCTTAGAAATTGATCAGTGTTTGCATGTGTTCGAAGATGTGGTAGGTTGTGTATTAATATACATACATGCATATTTACATATTTGTGTACATTTCAAGTACTAAATGTGTATGCATGTATGTATGTATATATGTATACATATGTATTTTTGTGTATATGCGGCTTTGCCAGCTAACAGGTTTGTATAAACATAAAATGAACTTATTAAGAAAGGAATCATTTTTGTTGAAATTAACACTAAATTTTTATCTAATTTTCATATCTCTATTTATACATACATACATACAGGTAGATAGAAAATTATATTTATAACTAATTTTGTCATTGCTTGGATCTATGTAGATACATGCATATGAATGTAAATATGTTGAGTCATATATGTACATAAACATACATATATACTTTACTTTTGTACAAAAGGAAAAGGGAGCCAGCTAAGCAATAGCAAAATACCAGTTCCTTATCAAGCTAAGCTTCTAACAATAGGTCAATTAATTTTGATAAGATTTTATTCCATAAATTCGGCAATTCTTCTGAGTAATGCACAGATAATACAGGCTAATGAAATATATTATATTCATATGTATGGGGGAAAGGGGAAAGTATGTATATACAATATACCAACTAGTGAATACAAGCACAATATATATACATATATATATATATATATATATATATATATATATATATATATATATATATATATATATATATATATATATATATATATATATATATATATATATATATATATATATATATATATATATCTTTGTTTCGATAGCAATGCGCCATCCATCGTTTCAATTAAACAGCTGATAATTCGCAAATCATAGCGCCATCTATTGGAAATATGTACACTAAATCTTGCGGTTCTTAGAATTTTCTAGATGCACGCAGTTCAATGTGCATGTGTGCACACGTATAGGAAAACAATTTGCTTTGCGCTGCTGGTCACGTGTTTGGCCGATTGGCCAAATGTTTTGTTTAATAATTTCTGCGCTAATTAATGAATTTGAATGAAACTTTCAGCTTATGTTCAACATATTTCATTAAATTTTTTCCAATTTAAAAAAATGGAAACCCATTCATTTACTGGCTTTGAGTGCAACTAACCTCAATTTAAATATTTGGGGAAATTTGGAGCCGGTATCCAAAATTTAACAAAAATCAAGATTACATAAAACAAATATAAAACTAACAAAACAAATTTGTGGATTCTAACTTCAACGACGTGAGAGATATAATTTAATAACTAGCATTCGATAACGTTTTAAATCGATCACATTAAAATTAAAATAGGTATCGATTATTTAACAAATTCTATCTTTTCGTGCTATTCACGGACCTACATAACACATTTCCTGTCTCTAGCTCTTATAGGTTCTGAGATCGACGCGTTCATACATACGGACAGACGGAGATGACTATATCAACTCGACTTGTCACCCTGATCAATAACATATATACTTTATGGGGTCTGCCACGCCTCCTTCTGCCTGTTACATACATTTCTACAAAAACATAATACCCTGATTTCCCATTTTCAATGGGTTCAGGGTATAAAAATAAATTTTTGCTTTAATAAGCCATAACAAACAATGTAATGAAAGGGGTCGGGTAAGATGTTTTAAGCTGATTGCCGAGATAAAACGAATGCTTTGGGTCGTTGTCTTGTTGAAACTGCCTTTTGGTGCCAGTAAGCCCCAGTTTTTCGACACTTAGTAAAAAATTATCTTTTGGGATCTCTCGGTAAACATGCTTATCCATTGTTTGATCAGTAAATATAAAGTTTTAGGTGGAATGGAAACGCTGAAATCGTAGCGTGTGCCAATACTTTTTTGATACAAATTTAAGACTATTTTTACATTTTATGATATGGGTTATGAAGTAAAGCATAATTTAACAGGTATGCTTATTCACGAAGTGAAATAAGTATATTGGTTTTGTGTAATATCCGTCATGCTTTCCGTCCGTCTGTCTGTATGAACGCAAACTATTTCCACGCTATTGAGGATAGAGACTTGAAATTTGGAATATATACTCGTGTATACTCTCGTCTTATAAAGTGTCAAGATTTTCCCACAACGCCCACTAGGAGCACTCGCCGAGCACTGAAATTCTTGTCACAGAGTACCTGCTGCTCGCAGCAAAAAGTAAAGCGAATTCGGCGAAGCAGCGAAATCGCCGGCATGGGGCTGTAATGTCACTGTGCGAATTCGCAGAATTTCATTGCTCTGCGTGTTATATCTATGGTTAGTGGACCTACATAACAAATTTCAGTCTTTAGCTCTTATAGGATTTGAGATCGACGAACGGACAGACAGGACTAAATCGACTGATCAAGAATATATATACTTTATGGGGTCTGCCATGCCTCCTTGTGCTTGTTACATACATTTCAACAAAACCATTATTCCCTGATTTCCATTTTTAATGAAAACTCTTAAAATACTCAACTAGCGTATATATATATATATATATATATATATATATATATATATATATATATATATATATATATATATATATATATATATATATATATATATATATATATATATATATATATATATATATATATATATATATATATATATATATATATATATATATATATATATATATATATACGCCCACATAGTACATGGAAAACTGCAAAACCTTACATCTCGTAAAGTTTGAGTGCTGCAAATTGACCAAAATTATATAGTTGACATATTAGCGACATCCTGTATCGACGATCCAAATAAATTTATTTCGCTTCTTTGGTGTCCTGGCATACCAAATTTCTGTCAATTCTCAAATTTTTTTATCTAAGGGCGTTGGGATCGGGATTTTTGGGAATCCCACGGATCCAGAAAAAATTTTCGGGATCGGTCGGGTTGGGAAAGATTTTAAAATAAGCCGAAACAGTCGGGATGTCCCGAAATTTCGGTGATTCCCGGCTGATCAAGATAAATCAATGTTACCTGACAGATTTTCGGAGTTTTGCGTACCGCAACCCGAAAAGGAAGACGATATTGATGAGGAAATTAATAATTATATCAAACATATGAAATTTAAGAAAAATTTAGCTATATTGTCTTTCTGTCAGTAATGCAATGAATTGCCATTATTACAAATGCTCGCTAGACAAATTCTTAATGTTCTGCACCTAGCAAAAGAGTTTTTTCTACTTCTAGTACAATATTGGAAGACAGAAAAACTCGCCTGATTGGAAATTTAGAAAAAAATATTGTTTTTAAATAAAAATGTTGATATTTAGTAATAGGTAATAATAATACTGACTATTTTAAATGGAAAAAAATACATTTGGAAATTAATGGACTCGCGGGATGAACTGAAAAATAATCGGGACGGGAAAAGCAAATTTGATATCGGGACGGGATGGGACGGTAAGCAATTTTCTTCCTGATCCCATCTCTAATATGAATTCATAACTTTGCGACTATATTACAGTCAGGGATGCCAACTCAAAATTTGAAAATTACGTAGGCTGGCTACGTGTTTTTCCCTAGCAGAATTTTGCTAAAATACGTAGATCTACGTACTTATTTTTATACCCTGAACCCATTGAAAATGGGAATTCAGGGTATAATGTTTTTGTTGAAATGTGAATGTATGTAACAGGCAGAAGGAGGCGTGGCAGACCCCATAAAGTATATATATTCTTGATCAGGGAGACAAGCCGAGTCGATTTAGCCATGTCCGTCTGTCTGTCTGTCTGTCCGTCTGTCTGTCTGTCCGTCTGTCCGTATGTATGAACGCGTCGATCTCAGAACTTACAATAGCTAGAGACTTCAAATTTTTTTTGTAGGTCCCTGTATAGGGCGCGCACATCGAGTTTGTTACAGAAATTCGATAACTGTTATCGTTTTATTGTTATCGATTAAAAACGAAAATCTAAATTCAGCTACAAAATTCTATCTAATTCATCTTTCAAGCTAGAGTCTTCAAATTTTGCATTTAGTGTTATGTAAGCCTTACGCAATTTCGGTTTTTGTTAAATTTTGGGTGCCACGCCCCCTTTGCCTCAAATTTGTAACTCCCGTATATCAAATACTAGAGACTTGTGCTTTGGCACATACATACACATGAATGACATGATTATGTATAACAAATTTGAATCACAAATCGTTTGTCTAGAAAAAAAGTTAATAAACATTTAATATCTCATATTTTCGGCCTCTTGCAGCAGCAGCAGCGAAGCTGATGAGTCATAATGCACAGTTAGCAGGTTGTGTGCTTGTGCGTGCGTCTGTGTGTATTCTTGTGCGTGCGTCTGTGTGTGTTCTTGAGTGTGCGTCTGTGTGTGTGTATGTATTGCTTGCTACATATGTACATACATACATATAAAAGTAACGGAGAATGTTAGCGGCTCTTAGGCATCGCAGTTCTTCGCAGGGTTCACGGGATCTCTTTGTCGAGCAGTCTCGACGAGAGCACTCTTACTTGTTAAAGTATTTTAGGTGGTTGTCAGAAGGCTCTAAGTTTTCCTTTAACCCACTTTTTGTGTAAAGTCCGTTTCTAACTTATTTCTATTATTAGTTTTAATTATGTGTATTTCTGAAAATATTTTTAAGGGGTAAACGCATGTTTCGAAGAATTCGCCATTCGCGGTTTAGCTCCGTCATATTTTGTGGACACAATCCTGTTAATGCTAACCCATTGAAAACGGCATTTAGTTCGCCAACCTATTGAAAGCGGAATTTAGTCCTGCTAACCTAACAAGTAAGAAAACTATGGTCGAGACCGCTCGACTAGGGTATACCCTGAACCCTGCGAAGAACCGCTATTTTTCTAGAGCAACGATTTTGATCAAACTTGTTGGGCATGATCATGTCATCCACGTATGTAGATGCTCTTTAAAATACGGAGATCGACGTAAAAAGAGGGAGGGTTGGCATCCCTGATTACATTGAAGTTCCTCTATTCATTCGCCAATTTTTACACCCTGAACCCATTGAAAATGGGAAATTAGGGTATAATGGTTTTGTGAAAATGTATGTAACAGGCAGAAGGGAGAGAGCCCAGTCGATTTAGCCCAGTCCGTCTGTCTGTCTGTCCGTATGTTTGAACGCGTAGATCTCCTAAGATATAAGAGCTAGACTTTACATTTTTATGTAGGTTCGTGTATTCACGATTCGATCGAGTTTACTTCAAATAATCGATAACTAGCATCGTTTTAATGTTATCGATTAAAAACCGATATCTTCATTTAGTTATAAAATTCTACTCAAATTGTCTTTATAGTTAGTCTTCAAATTTTGCATTTAGTGTTATTTGAGCCTTCTGCAAATTCGGGTTTTGTTTAATTTTGGATGCCACGCCCCCTTCGCCTTAAATTGCTAAATCACGTATTTCAAGTACTAGAGACTTGTGCTTTGTCACATACAGACACATGAATGACATGATTATGTATAACAAATTTGAATCACAAATCGTTTGTCTAGAAAAAAAGTTAATAATCATTTAATATATCATATTATCGGCGTCTTGCAGCAGCTGCGAAGCTGATGAGTCATAATGCACAGTTAGCAGATTGTGTGCTTGTGCGTGCGTCTGTGTGTGTTCTTGTGCGTGCGTCTGTGTGTGGATGTATTGCTTGTTACATATGTACATATAAAAGTAACGGGGAATGTTAGCGGTTTTAGGAATCGCAGTTCTTCGCAGGGTTCAGGGGATCTCTTAGTCGAGCAGTCTCGACTAGAGCACTCTTACTTGTTTTGTTTTTAGTTTTTCGCTTTTTATACCCTGAACCCATTGAAAATGGGAAATCAGGGTATAATGTTTTTGTTGAAATGTATGTAACAGGCAGAAGGAGGCGTGGCAGACCCTATAAAGTATATATATATTGTTGATCAGGATGACAAGCCGAGTTGATATAGCCGTCGATCTCAGAACCTATAAGAGCTAGAGACTTGAAATTTTTATGTAGGTACTATAGAGAGCACGAAAAGATCGAGTTTGTTGAAAAAAATCGATAACTGTCTTAATTTTAACGTTATCGATTAAAAACGAAATCGACACTCAGTTATACAATACTATCTAATTCATCTTTTTAGCTAGTCTAGTCTTCAAATTTTGCATTAGGCGTTATGTGAGCCTTATACAATTTCGTTATTTGTTAAATTTTGGATGCCACGCCGCCTTCGCCTCAAATTTGCAAAACACGTATTTCAAATACTAGAGACTTGTGTATGACCGCATGATCACGTCCAACAAGTTTTATTAAAATCGTTGGTCTAGAAAAAAAGTTAATAAACATTTAATATGTGTTGCTTGTATTGTACATACATATACATATGTGTATAAAAGAAACGGAGAATGCACGGAATAGCGGTTCTTCGCAGGGTTCAGGGTATACCCTAGTCGAGCGGTATCGACTAGAGTTTTCTTACTTGTTAAATTATTTTTATATTTGTTGCAAATTAAATCTATTGGTTTACATATATGTACATTTTGTAATTTAATCTTAAAAAAACTTTTAAAAATTGGAAACAAAAAATTAGATGCGTCAACAGGTTAGTTACATTTCGCATTTAATACAAATAATAATATTGAACAAAGTTATTGTCTTATAATTTATCTTATAATTTGAAAAATATGTTATGCTAAATTTCTAACTTCTGATAATATAGTAATACCGTAGATTCGTTATATTTCTTTTATTTATTTAATAATAACATTATTATTTACTTATATAATATGTAATTTTGTTTTTAGGAACCCTTTAATGATGATTCTTAAGTGTTTTATAGTTGTGCTTTTAACATGCTATTGCTTGTGTGACGATACCTCGTTAAACGACCTAATTGCTGAGATTTTTAAAACAGACAGTACTACCGCAGCAACGCCGACACAGCCTCTACAACCTTCGCAGCCTACACAACCAACTGAGACTCTTAAAGAGAAAATCAAATATGAGTCGTGTGGTGTACAGAAGGAATGTGTGCCTCGATGGTTATGTGCAAATGATACGATAAATACTAGTGGAGAAAATATAATAGATATTCGAATTGATGGACCTTGTTCAAATTATTTGGAGCTGTGCTGTGAAATTCCCAACAAGGTATTTTACGATAAGATAATTATTGATAAAATAAATTAGCAGTCGTCAGATACAATGTAATATATCCCTTTTATTATTCAAATCTGAATAATTAATACTTTTTAAATTATTATTATTTTGCTGTTTACACTTTGAACCCATTGAAAATATAAAATCACGTTTTTCTTAAAATATATATAACACACAGAAATAGTGGCAAATCCCATAAAGTATATATAATGAAGTTTATTTAGTACTGTCCGTCTGCTTTTTTGAGGATCCTGTGTAGCACGCACAGATCGAGTGTGTTTAAAAAAATCGCTATCTAAATTGAAATACAGTTTTAAACCTTTATCTCGTTCACCTTTGGAGTTATAGTCTCCAAACTTTGTTCTTAATTTGATGTGCATTTAATACTATTTTTATTGCTAAATATCTCTATGATCACGATGGCTATGGGACGGACAGCTATATCAACTTGGCTCGTCGATCTGATCAAGAAAATATATACTTTATGGGGTCAGCTACGCTTCTTTCTGCCTGTTATTTAAATTTTCACAAAAACATTATACACTGAATTCCTATTTTCAGTGCGTTGAAGGTATACATTGGCATACATTTAGCAGCCCACGCACAGCTGACGCAGTGACTTATGCTGTGCGTGTATATGTATTGCTTGTAATGTACATACATATATATATATATATATATATATATATATATATATATATATATATCCATATACCATATATATATACGGAGAATGCTCACAATACCGGTTCTTCGCAGGGTTCAGGGTATCCCCTAGTCGAGCGTTCTTGACTTGAGCTACCTTACTTGTATATTCAATTTAATTATTCAACGGAATTTTCATGTATCTATAAATATATATTAAAAGAACTAGACGGTAAAAATAATATGGTAATAATAATAAAAATATTGATTTGACATTTTCTCTGAACTAGATAGAAAAACCAGATATATCGGTCGAACCTATTGATCGAGGCTGTGGGTACCAGAACCCTAACGGTGTTGGTTTTAAAATAACGGGAGCTATTGATCAAGAAGCAGAATTTGGTGAATTCCCATGGATGGTTGCAATTTTGAGGGAAGAGTCTCAGCTAAACTTATATGAATGTGGAGGTGCTTTAATAGCTCCTGACGTTATAGTGACAGCAGCCCATTGTGTACATAACAAGGATGCAAAATCTCTTATCGGTAAGAGAGACTTAACAGGTTAAGTAAATTTGAGCGATTTTTAATTTTTGTTAAATTTTTTTCAGTGCGGGCTGGTGAATGGGACACACAGACGAAAGTTGAAATAATTCCACATGAAGATCGTTATGTTAAGGAGATAATATATCATGAACAATTTAATAAGGGATCTCTCTATAATGATGTTGCATTGCTTTTCTTGGAAAGCCCTTTTAACTTCCAAATGAATATTCAACCTATTTGCCTACCCAATATAGGGGAGGAGTTCGACTTAGATCGCTGTTACGCAACTGGTTGGGGAAAGAATAAATTTGGAAAGGAGGGGGAATACCAAGTTATTTTGAAAAAAATAGATTTGCCCGTCGTTGGAAAGTCAAAATGCCAGTCCAATTTACGCGAAACTCGTCTTGGAAGGCATTTTATATTACATGATAGCTTTATGTGTGCGGGAGGTGAAAAGGGTAGGGACACGTGTAAAGGCGATGGTGGCTCACCTTTAGTATGTCCAATTAAACATCAACCAAACCGCTTCAAATCGGCTGGCATAGTTGCTTGGGGTATAGGTTGCGGGGAAGAGAATATACCTGGTGTATATGCGAAGGTTTCCTATTTACGGCCATGGATAGATCAAAAACTCGCTATGCGACACATTGATCCCAAATATTTTACGCCCTAAAATGGTTCAACACAATTAAAACATAAAATTTGTTTATCACTTTTATTCAAAGAATTGTGCAATAATAAAATGTTCAAAATAATAAATAGTTTCTGTGTGCATAAAACATAAAACGTGTCATTTGAATATATTTATGTATATGAATCTTGAGCAGTTTAATATACAACGGTCGTGGGCTGATAGCGTTAACTTTTCGAAAAACAATAGTTCTTTCCTGGATATCAAAAGACACCTAGTGTGTATTGGATGTCAATGTATGTCAGATTTTACAGCGATTTTAGGCCGACAGTTAAAGTAAACTTTAATTTTTCCTCCACAGATTAAATTACTTAATTTCTTTAAGAAATATTTTTCTTAAAGAAAAGCAATATTGTGGTGTACATAAAAAATGAAGTTCAAACATGAACATATAAATAAGACGCACTCAACGATTAGAAGTGCAACATAAATAGATAAGGGCCACATAAGGGCCACGCTGGGCTTTACAAACTCAGCGATAGGTTTAGGTTAAGAAAGATCAACTCAGAAGAATAAAGATCAGTAAAAAACTAAACGCAACAGAAGTTAAGTGTATTCAGTTGCTGTGGTGGCCAAATTTAGCGAATTATTAACGCACGCATACATCACCACCCGCTATAATAACTGCGCAGAGACTGCGCCTGGTCTACTTACATTATTGGAAATTATATGTTTAATAACTTTTTTGAATCGATTCAGGGTAAAAAAAAACTTATCCAACATTTAATTTCCCATAATACATTCATATCGCAGACCAAGCGCAATTGCTGCGCAGTCTCAACTGAGAGCATGAGCTCCATGCGTATGTGTATGAATTGCTTGCAATATAGGAATATGTACAATAAGAAGAACCTCTTTGGAATATCGGCAGTTCGCAGGGTTTAAGGTATCTCCACTAATCCATGTTACGCACTGAAGCCATTAAAAATGGTAAATGGGCGTTTATATAATGGTTTGGCTTCTGGCCCTCAAATGGTAAACCACAAAAGCTACAGATGTGAATTGTACATGAATTTATATGTATACTCGTGAATACCATACGCAGTACGCGTTTTTTTTTTTAAATCTATATCTTATCTTTTAAATCTATATCTTGTAACGAACCTTCGGTTTGCCCCGAGTTTAAGCCGGGCCGCACTCAGCCAGCCGACTGTGTGTTCGTGCCAACAAATTTATATGTTGGGCGCCTGCCGATAAATAATAAGTCCTGCTTTTAGATTTAATAATATAAACTGGTTTATTCGCGTTGAGATATAACTATTTTAGTACAGCAAAGTGATTTCTTAGGCTATAGCTGTACACGGCTAAGCCCGCAGGATTCGTAGGTGCCGTGAGGAGCACTTCGGCTAACGAGCGGTTAGCCTCTGAGCCGTCTAGAGGTTGCAGAACACTCCAGAGTACGCCAGGATACGCGCTGTGATCTCTAGCGGTTCGCCGAGAGTATCACAGGCACTCCTACTGCTGGATTCGCTCGCTGGCACTCTAGACCGCGCCTCAAAGACGTGCGCTCTTCCGCACGACTACTCTCACGTACCTCTTACTCCTGGTTGTAGGGCACGCCACTCCTTGTAACGCTTTCCGGGCACACCTTAGAGCTGGCTGGGCTAGCGCACGCTGATCTCCACAGGATCGTAGTTCTGCCGTGAGAAGCACTCCGGCTAGCGATCGATTAGCCTCTGAGCCGTCTAGAGGTTGCAGAGCACTCCAGGGTACGCCAGGATACGCGCTGTATACTCCAGCGGTTCGCTTGGATCACCACACGCACTCCTACAACTGGATGTACTCGCTGGCACTCTAGACTGCGTCTCAGAAGGCTTACGTTGCTTTCGCACGGCTACCCTCACTAACCTTACTCTCCTGTTCAGGTTACGCTGCTCTAGCACCAGCTGCCGGCCGTACCTCTGTTCTCAAAGATACGGTTTGGTATGCGTCCAGGATATTCCTCTGAATATCCTTGTATGTATCCCACGATGTCCTTTTATGTCCCTCGTTGTCCTTCGTTGTCCTTCGTTGCACTTCGTTTCACTTTATACTTTCACTCCGTTGACGCTCGGCACTTTCACTTTTCACTGGAATCGACTGACCCAGTGCCGAGCCGTGGGCGCCTTTTTATAGCAGCGCCGCAGGCCCTGCTTCGGCTCTGGAGCGGGGCCTGCCTCGGCTCTCTGTAGCGGGGCCTGTCTCCTCTTCGTTTCTGCTTTAACGGCAACATCGCCTGATTTTGCGCGACGCCAAATACGCGTGATCGCTTGGCAGCCTCTCATTGGCCGAAGCACCGTTACACGCCTGCGAGTGAAAGTAATAGCTACTTTCTCGCGGCTACGAACGGCACTTCGGCTAGCGGTGCACGATCAACGCAGAGAGTGCGACGCGAGTAAATCGCTGAATTGGTAAGAGCGAGCGAGACGACTCATCGCTCGCCTTTGACCCTTTCCAGTCGCGAGGGTCGCTCTTACCGTACTTGCGTCGCTGTGTGGAACATTTATATGCCTGCACGCCCACCCATATAAATGCACAGCAAATACATGCAAGTATACAGGTTACGACGTGCCTGCATATATTGTTCCTCACACTCCCCTCTTTCTTCGGTAAACACGAAACTTTCGTGTTTTAAATTTGTCCGACGTTTTTTTTTTTTTTTTAAATTTGGCGCCACTCAAACCGTTCTGCTCCTCTTTGTTTTGCTCCACCGCATTGCTCAGTGTTGCCACCTGGCACGCGATGTCGATCCACCCAGTGGCAACGCCGTACTCACTGCTGATCGACACCCTGCTGGCAACACTGTCACAACAAACAGGTAAGCAAAACAAAGTGTTTTATTAAAATATTTACCAAATTCTAATAAAACTTCCTCGGTGTTTAGGCAGCTTCACTCCTTGATGCCCCTTTGGCCATGCTCCGTCCGCCGCTGCAGTAGATGACCCTGTTTCCTGTTACACGCGCCGCCAGCCACTCGGCTGTGTTGTGGCCGTGTATTGGCTGCAGTGGTGGCGCCTCCAATTTTGTGCGGCCACTTCTAGGCGAGCTTTGCCAGCTTCGGACCCTGGCGACTGGCTCCTCTCACCCTCGGGGACCCACTAATGGGGATTCCGGGCTCCGCGGGAAATTTCGGTGCACCAGACGACGTTCGTGAACTGGCTCTGGGGTGTCGCCACGCTGGCACCGGGCAGATGATTTGGCATACTCCTCATTCGCGCACAGCTCCAGCAGATTCGCTGGCCAGTGCGCGAGGATCGGCCTCATCTATTCTGCCGATGCCCTAGCTTCACTACCCAGACCCTCCAGCTACGTAGCAGAAGTCTGGTGCTGAAACTTCCCCCGGGCCCATTCCCGTGAGTCTGTGTACACGGTATCAGTTTTGATTTTGTTTCGGTTTATTAGTAATTAATTAATTTTTCTTTTGGTTTTATACTTCGTGCCGAAATATTCGGCATCCTGTGCGGGATCGTCGCACCCGGTAGCGGATGCCCTGGACCCACATCACACGGGCTGTTCGGCCCGTCCCCGCAGCTTGGATGCGGCTGGCCTGCTCTGCCACCTCTGCAGGCCACTCCTCCCGTTTCATCTCCTTCCATTGCCCACCCCCCGCGGGCTCTGGGCACGACGTTTGCCGCTGCAAAGTCGGCCTTGGGGGCGGCGAGCGCGTGGGCGCCGAATGCTGCCTCTGCAGCGTGGGTCTGGCGTCGCCCCGCCTACTCCACAGGTCGGCCGAGCTCTCCTCGAACTCCCTCGTAGGCGGTGGTGGTGGTGGTGACGGCGCCGCCATTAACGGTGTCGGTGTCGGTGGCGGTGGAGTCTGCGGGGGCTCCAGCTGCTCCTCCAGATGGAAATCTCGTGGCCACGCCGGAATGGCCTCGTGCCACTCCACCTCGACGTAGGCCACGTGTCGAATGTGGCCCTCCATCAGACTCTCCTCGTGCCTAGCACTGATCCGCATGGGTGCTGGCCCCGCTTCCTCCTCCTCGTCGGAGCTGGAGATGATAATCACTTCCTCCTCTGGTTCCGGCACCTCCTCCTGCACCTCCACGTCCGAGTCATCGCTGACGATGACGACGTCGACCTCGTCTTCGGCGTCCATGCGAAATGGCGTGGATGCACGCGGCGGTCGCCACGGCGACGAGTGCAGGGGCGAATAATGCCCGTCGTGGATGTTGGCGTACTCCATCCCGCTCCCCAGCCCCAGTCTGGCGTACTCCAGCCTGGGGCCGAGAACTCACCCCTACTGCTCCGGGAGCTCGCGGGTGACCAGCTCCCACTGGCACTGCTGGTCTCGCGTTCGACATCGGACGCCTCCAGGTCCAGATAACTAGGATGCCGTCTTAGGCGTCTCGCTGTCCGGCGCCGTGGAGGGAAAGGCAAACGCACGGGGGCCAACTTAACCTTTCCACGCCTAGCCCGGCGCTTAGGCGCCGGCGAGCCGCTCCGGTCGTCCCCTCGTGCCGCTCCAGCGAAGTCGCGGGCCAGCAGTCGAGGATCTGCCGGATGGGCCCGTTTGACACCTAAGTCCGGGCATTTAACGTTGGCGGTATGCATCTCCATCGCGTATCTCACTTTAGTAGGCCATCTGCCGGCCTACACGCCCCTTATATAGCCTCTGCCAACGCTCTGCTGGCAGTGCTATGGCAGCACCTAACGGATCCTGTGCCCTCTTTTGCTCTCTTTCTAGCCCGGGGTGCACTCTTCCCACCACCCAACCTTAGCGCTGACTTCCAGCTCCCTATCTTTGTCGCTTAATTCACGCATTTGCCCTTTTGCCCTTGACGGTCGCATATGGTTGTTGTTGCCCGTTTTACATGTTTGAGCTATGTTTGCCGATTCCAGCTGTTTTGTTGTTGCCCGTTTTGCATATTAGGGCTATGCTCGTGCGATGCGCGCTTGTTGTTATTGCTGTAGCCGCTCTCTCTCTCAGCACAGCTGCAGGCGTTCGCTTGCTCTCGCGAGCTTCGGCTCGCCTCGGCCGTAGCGATCGCCGCTCAGCTGCCCGAGTTCATTGGCCTCTGTGACCGGCCGCATTGTTGTTTTTTTTTTCTCTCTCTCGCTCTCCACTGTTCCAATGCTCTCGCCGTGGCTTGAGCGTGCATGTGCATTTGCAAGTGCGTGGGCGTACGCAAATCTACGTGTGTGGTGGTGTCCGCTTTCGCATATGCTTTTGCGCTCGTCTTCATGAGCCGCGCTGTGCAGCCGAGATTGTTGTTGTTTGTGACGGCGCTCTCTCGCATCACAGTTACGGCCGACACTGTTGTTGTTTGTTGGCGCGGGCTCCCTACAGTTACAGCTGATACTGTTGTTGTTTGCCCTAAAGAGGGCTCGCCTCAGTTACAGCTGACACTGTTGTTGTTTGAGGGAATACTATTCCAGCTGCGATTGTTGTTGTTTTCGGCGTCATTTCGTGCGCGCGCTGATATTCTTAATGCTCTTGCGCTGTTGCCGATTTTATGAGTTTTTGTTTTGAAATCAATATATAAATATTGCACAATTTTTAACGAAAATTTTCTAATAAACTCGGGTGGCAATAACAACAACAATACACATAGCTATGTGTATTCACCCCTTTTTTTTTTTTTTTTTTTTTAAATAATGTGCTCAGACTCACCCGCCTCCGCCTGATATGGCTTCAGATCGGACACATGAGCTGTCCGGCTGTGCTTATCAGTCTCCGCCTTGATCCGGCATATGACCGGCGAGATGAAACTGACCACTGTATACGGTCCTCCGTATCGTGGAGCCAGTTTTGCCGCAAATCCTTCAGCGGCATTAGACAGGTGGCGCTCTTTCGCCCACACCCTGTCCCCTATGGCTGGTTTCCACTTTCGCCGCCTCAGATTGTAATGTCGCGCCTGATCCTGAGCCGCCTTTTCCAGATTTCGCCTTACAATCTGGTACACCTCGGCCAATTTGGTGGCTCTCTCCGTGGGTGCTTGTGTTGCCTGGCCTGTTCCCACAGTCTGTGCGTCAAACAAGGCCTTAGGCAACCTTGGCTCACGCCCTTGAGTGAGGAAGGCTGCGGAATAACCTGTAGAGGCCGAGACGCTGCTGTTGACGGCCAGTGTCAACTCTGGTAGAGCCTCGTCTCAACAACGTTGATCGCTGCCCGCAAATTGAGCGATCATCGTCTTGACCGTGCGATTGGCCCTCTCCGTAGGATTCTCTTGAGGCGTGTATGGCGCCGTCAACTGATGATGCACTCCTAGCTCATCCAAGAATCCCTTGAAGGCACGGCTCGTGAATTGAGTGCCATTATCCGTGATGAGCACTTTCGGCACTCCAAATCTGGCCACGATCCGCTCCCTGAATGCCTTTTGAAGCGCCGCTGTATTTGCGCTTCTCAACGGCACCATCTCCGTCCACTTGGAGAATCTGTCGATGAACACCAAGAGCATGGTGTTACCGTGCTTTGACCTGGGTAGCGGTCCGACAAAGTCGGCGCACACCGTCACCCACGGCTCCTCAGGGATCTGGGTCAGCATCTGTCCGGCCGCCTGGAGCTGACTGGCCTTGTAGCGCTGACATAGCTCGCAGCGCTGCACGTATCCTCGCACGTCTCGATACATACCGGGCCAGTAGTATCTTGCTGCCACTCGAGCAATCGTTTTCCGGCTTCCCAGGTGACCGGCGGTGGCCGCATCGTGGTTCTCTTCCAGAACCTGCTTGCGCTGCTCGCTCGGCACGCATAACTTCCACGCAGCCACATCTTCATGGCCAGCTTGATGAGGAATGTGCCGGTATACATTCCCCGCCTCTTCCCGGTAGTCTGGCATCTTCTGTGCGTTTTGGTGGAGATCTCGGCGAAGCTTAGCCATCCAGCGACATCCCGTCCCAGCTGATTGGCTTTTGCTTGCGACCAAGCGGCAAACTGCTTCCTCCAGAGGCTGTCGCGACAGAGCATCGGCTACTACATTTTGCTTGCCCTTCCTGTACCGGATCTCGAAGTCAAATTGTTGTAGCTCCAATGCCCATCTGGCGATTCTGCCTGAAGGACTCTCAATGGAGTTGAGCCACTTCAGCGCCATGTGATCGGTCACCACCACGAAGTGATAGCCTTCCAAGTAAGGCCTCAACTTCCGGATGCCCCAGACGATCGCTAGGCATTCCTTCTCCGTTGCTGAATAGTTCCGCTCCGCGCTATTCAGTGTCCGACTGGCATAGGAGATGACCCTCTCTCCATCCTCTGAAGTTTGCGTCAGAATTGCGCCGAGCCCATAGTTGCTCGCATCCGTCTGTAAGCAGAACGGCTTCGAAAAATCCGGGCATGCCAAGACTGGTGATTCCGTCAGCTTGGCCTTTACCGTGTCAAAAGCCCTCTGACGCTCCTCGGTCCACTCCCACTTGACTCCTTTCTTCAACAGCGCACTGAGTGGGTGTACTGTGGTCGCAAAGTCAGGCACAAAGCGGCGATACCAGGATGCCACGCCCACATATTGTCGCAACTCCTTCACGTTTGCGGGAGGCTTAAGTTCCGCAATCGCGGCAACCTTTTCTGGGTCCGTACGAATGCCATGTTCCGTCACCTTGTGGCCCAGATATTTCAGCTCCTTTTTGAAGAAATCGCACTTGTCGATGTTGATCTTCAAATTGGCAGCTCTCAGCCGCCGGAACACCTCTCGCAGGTTGTTTATATGCTCCTGGCGGGTCCTCCCAATGACGATGATATCATCGAGGTACGCAAAAGCATGCGGCATCATCTCTGGGCCAATGACTTGATCCAGAGCCCTCTGGAAAGTCGCTGGTGCTGAATGAAGGCCGAACGGCATCACCTTCCACTGGAACAGCCCCTTTCCTGGAACTGTAAATGCCGTGAGTGGTCGGCTGGCCTCCTCCATGGGTATCTGCCAATACCCATCCTTCAAGTCCAGGCTCGTTATGTAGCGAGCCTCTCGAAGCTGGTCCAGAATGTGATGCACTCGAGGCAGCGGATATGCATCTTTTACAGATCGGCTGTTGAGCTGTCGGAAATCCACGCACAGCCGCCACTTGCCGTTCTTCTTCCGCACCATCACTATGGGAGCGCTGTGTGGGCTCTTCGAGGGCTCTATGCATCCTTTAGCCAGGAGCTCATCTACCTGGCTGTTGATCTCCGCCTGCATCTTCGGGTTCTTCGGGAAGTATCGCTGCTTTATTGGCCGCTTGTCGTGCATCGTGATCCGGTGCTCGGTGATGTCAGTGGTGCCCTTAATCTGCTGGAATTTGGCCAATTCCTGCCTCAGGAACGCGTCCACCTCCACATCCTCATGAAGTGGGTGTGCCGATCCTGGATTCGCCTCCATTTGGCTTCTGGGCTCCACCTCCGCACTGGCGACTGCCACCGACAACTTCGCCTCCACTGGCTCATTGGGCTGCGAATCTCTGGGCCCGATCCTCAGACTCAAGCCGCCGCATTCCAGCGTGCAGCCCATCCTGGCCAAGAAATTCCAGCCCAGTACCAGATCATCGATCACACCTGGTAATATGAGCAGTGGCATGACGACCTGCTGTGCCCCCAGCCTGATTTCTAACTCCAACGCTGCCTCCACTTGACAACAACTGCCGTCCGCCAACCGGATGCGCCTCCGAGTGGGGCGCAGCACACCAAATCCTCGGAGCCTGCCTGCCAGTTTCTCGCTCACGAAACTACTGGTGGCTCCCGTGTCGATCGTAGCCTTAAGCTCCTCTGCTCCGATGGCTACGATCGCCGAGATCTGTGTGCCTTCATCCACGAGCTGGCCTATCAGTGCCTGGGGCCGCCGCGACGCTGCTCCCGCTCGCCCCTGGATGGCGGGTGCCTCAGCCCGTTTCCCGACTGGCAACAGGCAATCGTTCTCACACCAATGCGCCCACATTGCCAGCAAAACTTCAGCGCTTCATTGCGGCATTCCACGGCGAAGTGGCCCTCTTGGCCACACATACGGCACGCCCTGGCAGGATTCTGGATGTGCGTCCTTGGCCCTGCCACACCAGTTCTTGGTGCCGGCCGTGGACACGCTTCTTCGGCGGCCATGCTGCGGTGGTAGGTGGACTCACCTTCGCATTCAGCGTCGCCCATAGCCATCAACCTGGGCTTGCTCTGCCTGTGTTGCTGCCTCAGCTTCTCCCGATCCCTCTCCAAGTCCTCGAACTCCTCTGCCAGCATCATCAGTTCCGTCAGGCTCCGGAACTGGTAAGGCCGAGCATAGGCGCGCAGATCCGGCAAGCTGCCATTATATATCAGCTTCATCTCCCGATCCGCCGCATAGCGTAGTGGCCTCATCAGGGTCTGCATTTCCACCATATACAGCTTGAACGCCTCACCCAGCATCTGCTTCCGCCTCGAGACTTCCTCCTTAATGTTCTCCAGGTAGTCTCTCGGCAAGAAGAATCTCTGGAAGCTGCTCACGAATGCTTCCCACGACGTCCAGTGTCGATTATTGGCCACGTACCATTTCAAGGCCATGCATTTGAGCAGCTCCGGCATCGCCCTCGGGATCAGGTCCAGATTTAGGCCATATGTGTCGGCCGACCACTCCACCTGCTCCAGAAATTCCAGAGGCTTCGATGTGCCATCAAATCGGAAGCCCCATTCGCGCACCTGTTTGGCCACCTTGGCATACTCGAGCCCTGCCAAACTCGGCTCTCGCGTCCTTATTTCGGGCTGTGGAGTGGATGTGGCTCTCCAGGGTCCTTGCTGGGTCTCATTAAGGCGGGCAGCGGCGGCACTAGTAGATGGCAGTGATACTCGCGGGCCTTGTGTCCTCTCCTCTCGATCCTCCAGATCTTCTTCCTCGACGGCGGTCAACATTTCCTCTCTTCGTGGCGACCGTCGCCCATGGAGGACTGCAATGTCGGCGAGCCTCAGAGAAAAAGGAATCCTTCCCTCATGCTCGTCGACCCACTCGCCGAATTGCCTCCGCATTGTGTCCAGAGTGCCTGACAGGCTCACTCCGAACTCCAGGCCGTAGCGTGTCACCTCCTCTTTCTTAAGGTTATATACCCACGCTCGCACCATATTTATATTTGTCTAAAAGCAATTAAATCGACTCTATTTATCGCAGGGCCCCACGTTGGGCGCCAGTTGTAACGAACCTTCGGTTTGCCCCGAGTTTAAGCCGGGCCGCACTCAGCCGACTGTGTGTTCGTGCCAACAAATTTATATGTTGGGCGCCTGCCGATAAATAATAAGTCCTGCTTTTAGATTTAATAATATAAACTGGTTTATTCGCGTTGAGATATAACTATTTTAGTACAGCAAAGTGATTTCTTAGGCTATAGCTGTACACGGCTAAGCCCGCAGGATTCGTAGGTGCCGTGAGGAGCACTTCGGCTAACGAGCGGTTAGCCTCTGAGCCGTCTAGAGGTTGCAGAACACTCCAGAGTACGCCAGGATACGCGCTGTGATCTCTAGCGGTTCGCCGAGAGTATCACAGGCACTCCTACTGCTGGATTCGCTCGCTGGCACTCTAGACCGCGCCTCAAAGACGTGCGCTCTTCCGCACGACTACTCTCACGTACCTCTTACTCCTGGTTGTAGGGCACGCCACTCCTTGTAACGCTTTCCGGGCACACCTTAGAGCTGGCTGGGCTAGCGCACGCTGATCTCCACAGGATCGTAGTTCTGCCGTGAGAAGCACTCCGGCTAGCGATCGATTAGCCTCTGAGCCGTCTAGAGGTTGCAGAGCACTCCAGGGTACGCCAGGATACGCGCTGTATACTCCAGCGGTTCGCTTGGATCACCACACGCACTCCTACAACTGGATGTACTCGCTGGCACTCTAGACTGCGTCTCAGAAGGCTTACGTTGCTTTCGCACGGCTACCCTCACTAACCTTACTCTCCTGTTCAGGTTACGCTGCTCTAGCACCAGCTGCCGGCCGTACCTCTGTTCTCAAAGATACGGTTTGGTATGCGTCCAGGATATTCCTCTGAATATCCTTGTATGTATCCCACGATGTCCTTTTATGTCCCTCGTTGTCCTTCGTTGTCCTTCGTTGCACTTCGTTTCACTTTATACTTTCACTCCGTTGACGCTCGGCACTTTCACTTTTCACTGGAATCGACTGACCCAGTGCCGAGCCGTGGGCGCCTTTTTATAGCAGCGCCGCAGGCCCTGCTTCGGCTCTGGAGCGGGGCCTGCCTCGGCTCTCTGTAGCGGGGCCTGTCTCCTCTTCGTTTCTGCTTTAACGGCAACATCGCCTGATTTTGCGCGACGCCAAATACGCGTGATCGCGTGGCAGCCTCTCATTGGCCGAAGCACCGTTACACGCCTGCGAGTGAAAGTAATAGCTACTTTCTCGCGGCTACGAACGGCACTTCGGCTAGCGGTGCACGATCAACGCAGAGAGTGCGACGCGAGTAAATCGCTGAATTGGTAAGAGCGAGCGAGACGACTCATCGCTCGCCTTTGACCCTTTCCAGTCGCGAGGGTCGCTCTTACCGTACTCGCGTCGCTGTGTGGAACATTTATATGCCTGCACGCCCACCCATATAAATGCACAGCAAATACATGCAAGTATACAGGTTGCGACGTGCCTGCATATATTGTTCCTCACAATCTTATCCATATCTTATCCCGTGCCGGATACATTTTATTCGTTTTTGTGGACCGTTAAAGGCAGAGCTTTCAAATTTACTGCATATTCGTATATTGAATTCAACGACTGTAAATAGTGATAGTTTGATTGAGAAAGTCTATCTAGAAAAAAAGCTATTAAACATTTAATTTCCTATGTCATTGGCATATTTCAACACAAGCGCAATCACTCCATTGATAGCAGAGCGCCTGTTAAGCGTGTGTACGTACGTACGTATGTGTTGTTCGAATTATACATACACATATGTAAAACAAGAGTGCTCTAGTAGAGACTTCTCGACTAGGAGATCCCCTGAACCCTGCGAAGAACCACTATTCCTAACAATTGCTAACATTCTCCGTTTCTTTTATGTATATGTATGTAGCAAGCAACACAGACGCACGCGCTCAGGCTGCAAAGCGCCGATAATATAAAATATTAAATGTTTGATAACTTTTTTCTAAATGAACGATTTTGATCAGGCTTGATTAGACAAAAACTTCTTCAAAATAACCATATTTAAAAAAAAAAATTTCAGCGAGGTTTTCAATAATTGCATACTTTTTTACGTGCACTTGAATAGGGACAAGAGTTAAAAATTGATGTTTAGCAAAAGATATATTTTAATAGTGGTTAATAGTGTTTGCAAACTTTTTTTTCGAAATAACTTCATAAATCCTATTACAAAGAGAGTCATAAAAAACCTTTACGTAATTTAAGGATATTTCACTCCCGGCTGTGTCGATGGCATATTTTAATGCCTGTATGTCTTCAAATTGCCAACCAGAATCGTAAATATTTTTTTGTCATCCATCTCCATACGTTCTGAACAATGTTGAGATCCGGAGAATATGAAGGACACTCTATAAGAGCCACGGAAGGATTCATATTTTAGCCCCTCGAACAGTATGAATTTGGGCATTATCCTGTTGGAAAGTCCATGTAGATAGTCTAAAGATATTATATAGCTCAGGAAACGCTTCCTCTATCAAGCTTTTGTAATACGTTGCATTTATTTTGTTGAAACTGTTTGGAGCCTAGCATGACCTATAATATGAGATGGCCCCCCATACTATTACACCTTTTTCCCAGCTATGGTGCCGATACAGAAAGTGTTCTTATCAAATACCGTGAAAATCATATGAAAAGCCATCAGTTCCATTTAAGTTAAACCGTTCCCTGTACGTAAGGTTCCACTCCTTGTACGAAAATTTTGTTCCTTTTTCTCCACCAAAATACGGGCTTTACGGCGGCCCATAGTATTATTTTACTTTTAAAACGTTGATAAGCTGAAAACAAATTTATTTCATAACATAAGTTTGTATGCATAATGGTGAAATCACTTCTCTGCCTATTCAAGTTTTGAAGAACTCAGAGATTTTTTTTTTTATAAAAATATGGTTATTTTGAAGAAGTTTTTGTTTAGTTGTATTAATAGAGGATGAAATACTGCACAGGAAAAATGTGATATATCAGTTTAGTTAGGTTTTTTGAGTCAAGTGCATGGCAGTGTGTATGTGCCAACGCAGATGTCTCTAGTACTTGAAATAAGTGTTTTACAAATTTGAGGCGATGGGGGCATGGCATCTAAAAAATAACAAAACCCGAAATTGTGTAAGGCTCAAATAACACTAAATGCAATGGAAAATGCAATTTCAAGACTCTAGCTATAAAGATGAATTAGATAGAATTTTGTAACTAAATAACGATATCAATGTTCTATCGATAACATTAAAACTATCACTGTTATCGATTATTTGAAACAAACTCAATCTTTTCGTGCAATACACGAGCCTCCAAGAATTTCAAGTCTCTAGCTCTTATATGTTCTGAGAACAACGCGTTCAAACATGCGGACAGACAGACTGACGGACATGGCTAAATCGATGATCAAGAATATATATACTTCATGGGGTCTGCCACGCCTCCTTCTGCCTGTTATGTACATTTTCACAAAAACATTATACCCTTTTGTAATGAGATTATCAAGCGGCATATAATGAACGCGATGGCTTTATTTTACAAGATTATATTTTCACACATTGCGTTGGCGTCCTTCTATTTCTGGATCATCCACATTTGTACAGCACATTTTAAATATTTAAAATACTACATCTTGTTGATAACAATATACTTATTCTAAATATCGATTAATTAAAATATCTTACTACTCGACTGTCCTGAAAAGGAATCGCCCTCGATTCATATGGACTCGAAATTTACTATGCCACCCTTTCCTCCGGTCAGTGTTGCCTCATTTCAGACGGTGTGATTTACATCGGGAACGAGCCATAGCTTCAGTTTGGACGATTCCAGGACACCGTCTATGTCACGAATGACATATCGGTCATTGGGCAACTTTTTATGAATCACATAGTGGCCGCGGTAGCGCCTTATGAATTTTTTGTTCGTCCCTGCCGTCGTATCTACGATTCGTATGACTACATAGTCACCTTCCTCGTACTGGACTGCGGGGAGTTGGTGCTTTCCAAAGTACTCAGCGTTGTACTCCTGAGCTTTCTGGATATTCTGCAATGCGATTTTACGAACCTCTTCCAGAGTGGGGCTCTGGTCCAAGAATTTACTACTCAGGGACACTGAAATTTAATCGACGGCCACGCCTCGTTGTTCAACAATAAACAGGAGAACGGAAGGAGCAAAACTTAAACTGGAGCGATTGTACAAAATTGGAGAACTCGGCAGAAGTGAAGCAGGGGCCTCTATCACTAATGATTTGTCGGGATCGACTATAATTCTCAAAATATTTTGTTTCTAAGCGACGGCAGGCTTCCCGGGAACTCATGGTGGCAGCAGGGTACAGCTTAACACACTTTGTGAAGGCGTCAATCACCACCAGAAGGTATTTTTACTTCCAGCAAATGGACGGAAGCGGGCCTAAATGGTCGATATGAATGGTATCGAATGGCAAGGGGACCTTCGGGATGCTGTGCAGAGTAGCATTCTTGCTCTGCGTCGAGGAGGAATAGTAGATGCACTTCAGACAGATAATAAATTGTCTACTTGCGACTTTATATAGGGGAACCAGTAATGACCTCGGATCTGCGCACAACACTTCTCTGTGGCAATATGCCCCAATTTTCATGTACTTCATGTCTCCTTCAGGAAATTTATGTGAGTCTCAAAATCCTTTGAGGCGATCAGAATGTCATCCATGTAGATAGCTAACTGACCTTGGTAGTAGCGAATACTATTGGCCCATTACAGAGCCCAAAATAGCCGTCAGGGGTTCAAAAGCAGTGTACTTAATTGAATCTGGATGCATCTTCACATGATGAAATCCACTCTCCAAATGTACCACAGTAAAGAAAGACTTCCCACCCTAATGTTCAACACAGTCATCTATCAGTGGGAAATTATTCAGATCGGTTATTTTGTTCAGAGGTCTATAATCAACACATTTTCTTAAGGTGTTGTCCTTCTTACGGACCGGCACAATAGCGTCGAACTACTATGGCGAATAATTCCGGCGGCTAATAAGTCTTCACAAATCTGTCTAACTTCCTGGCGCTCATAATGAGACAGGTAGGGGGGCGGCAGAATACTAACGTCTGGCTAGGTAATTCAATTTTCATCTGGTATTCTATGGGCTTTATCTGTTCCTCTGGTACATCTAAATACGATGTCTTAATTGTCTCTCTTAGCACGTCTGACTGCTCTGGTAGCAATATTGGTTCTGTCTCAAAATTGTCGTCTTCTCCTACTGGTACGACTACTTGCTGCGTCGGCGGTAAGTGCGGCACGTGGAGCAGTCGACCCGGCAGTGGCCAGCGCAGGCATCGGCCGTGCGACAGCATGACATGGTGCCCCGTCATCGTGGGCGCCCTTTTCGGCTCCGGGACATTTTCAAGTTCCAGTCTGGTCGACCGCTTCGTTATAGAGGCGCCTAAGCTGCAATGGCCGAGGCCGGTACGTATCAATTTTGCAATTTCCTTCTTTGCCATTCTTTTAGCGTGTATATATACCACTTCTGAGTTGTAATAAGATTATGAAACGGCAGATAATTAACGCGATAGTTTTATTTTCAAAGACTAGATTTTAATACACGTGATATCGTTGGCGTCGGTCACAAAAGAGGCGGCAACACGATCACCATGTGCCCGTCCTTCGATTTCTCGATCATCCACATTTGTACAGCAGATTTAAGATACTAAAAATACTAAATCTAGTTGATAACAATATACTTATTCTAAATATCGATTTATTAAAATATCATACGCTTTTTTCGTTTTCAATGAGTTCACGGTATAATAAGCATACATGTTTGGAGTATCGGCACTTTGAAGGGTTCCGGGTATCTCCTAGTCGAGCAGTCTCGACTAGAGCACTTCACTTGTTTTGTTTTTTGTGTGGCAGTAGTAGATAAAAATGCTTTATCCGTCACTCAGATCGTCTCTCTGTCTGGTGTGTCGGACTGCATTACTGTTTATCGACTAAAAAAAATCGTCTTTCAAGGGCGGACATCTACCTTGGAACAAGGAAATATTCTGAGCAACGCCCCAAGATCTTTTCGGCGAATTTACAAACTCTTTTCCTAGCATCCATGCTGTTGCACATTTGCTGTACTATAGTATTAACTTTAACTTTACCGACAGTTTCAGTTAAATCAAGTCTTTCCTCTGACCAGCTTTTTCAGTCAAAACAAGTAAGCGTGCTCTAGTCGAGATTGCTCGACTAGGAGTTATCTGAACCTTGCGAAGAGCTGCTATCCCTAAGAACCGCTAACACTTTCCGTTTCTTTTATACGTATGTGTGTACATTACAAGCAACACACAGACACAGTTGACGAAGCAACTCCGCTTAAGCAAGGTACACACGATGCAAACAATTTGCAGCAAGTTGATTGCTGCAATCAAATTTGCACGTTTGAACACGTTTGCTGCAACCAAAAAATTTGCAATAACTGTTTGCTTTTTTTGCTTGTCGTCTGAATACAGAATTTTACCGTTAACTTGGTTGCGTCAGTTGCTTGCTTGTTTGCATGTGCTGTTTACTTTCAGTCGCAATATTGCAGCAAGCAAAGCAAAATGTGGGATCGCGAGAAAGCGATTGAATTAATTGAATTGTATGAGAATTTTTCAGTTTTATGGTATGTTTCGTCAGCAGACTATAAAAATACGTATAACAAGTAAGAAAACTCTAGTCGAGACCGCTCGACTAGGGTATACCCTGAACACTGCGAAGATCCGCTATTCCAAGCATTCTTCATTTCTTTTATATACACATGCATATGTACGTTCATTACAAGCAAAACATACACACACACATACACAGGCGCACGCACGTCGTTGCGTCAGCTGTTCTTTGGCGACTTTGCATGGCAATGCTATGGGAAATTAAATGTTTAATAACTTTTTTTCTAGAGCAACGATTTTGATCAAACTTGTTGGGCGTAATCATGTCATCCATATGTATGTATGTGCCAAAGCACAAGTCTCTAGTATTTGATATACGGGAGTTACAAATTCGAGGCGAAGGGGGCGTGGCACCCAAAATTTAACAAAAACCGAAATTGCGTAAGGCTCACATAACACTAAGTGCAAAATTTAAAGACTCTAGCTAGAAAGATGAATTATATAGAATTTTATAACTTAATTTAGATTTTCGTTTTTAATCGATAACAATAAAACGATAAAAGTTATCGAATTTCTGAAACAAACTCGATCTTTTCGTGCTATACAGGAACCTACATACAAAATTTCAAGTCTCTAGCTCTGGTAGGTTCTGAGAACGACGCGTTCATACATACGGACAGACGGACGGACAGACGGACAGACGGACATGGCTATATCAACTCGGCTTGTCATCCTGATCAAGAATATATATACTTTATGGGGTCTGCCACGCCTCCTTCTGCCTGTTACATACATTTCAACAAAAACATTATACCCTGATTTCCCATTTTCAATGGGCTCAGGGTATAAAAAGCAAAATGCTTATCGCGAAATTGATGAAAAATTAGACAAAAGTGATGATGAAATAAAAACAAAAATTCATCATTTGCGTATTCAATTTTTGCAAGAGATGCGCAGAGTGAATGATATGAATCACCTGAAAAAAAAAATAAAATTACATGCATAGTTCATAAAAATGCTAATTATATTTTTTTTTTACTTTTTATACCCTGAACCCATTGAAAATGGGAAATCAGGGTATAATGGTTTTGTGAAAATGTATGTAACAGGCAGAAGGAGGCGTGGCAGACCCCATAAACTATATATATTCTTGATCAGGGAGAGAAGCCGAGTCGATTTAGCCCTGTCCGTCTGTCTGTCTGTCCGTCTGTCCGTATGTTTGAACGCGTCGATTTCAGAAGATATAAGAGCTAGAGACTTCAAATTTTTTTTGGAAGTTCGTGTATATCACGATTCGATCGAGTTTGTTTCAAATATTCGATAACTATCATCGTCTTAATGTTATCGATTAAAAACCGATGTCTTCATTTAGTTATAAAATTCTATTTAATTCATCTTAATAGTTAGTCTTCAAATTTGCATTTAGTGTTATTTGGGCCTTCTGCAATTTCGGTTTTTGTTAAATTTTGGATGCCACGCCCTCAAATTGCCCCATCGCCTCAAATTTGTAACTCCCGTATATCAAATACTAGAGACTTGTGCTTTGGCACATACACACATATGAATGTCATGATCACGCCCAATGTGATCAAAATCGTTCGTCTAGAAAAAAAGTTATTAAACATTTAATATCTCATATTATCGGCCTCTTGCAGCAGCAGCAACGAAGCTGATGAGTCATAAATCACAGTTAGCAGATTGTGTGCTTGTGCGTGCGTCTGAGTGTACTCTTGTGCGTGCGTCTGTGTGTGTGTATGTATTGCTTGCTACATATGTACATATAAAAGTAACGGAGAATGTTAGCGGCTCTTAGCAATCGCAGTCCTTCGCAGGGTTCAGGGGATCTCTTTGTCGAGCAGTCTCGACTAGAGCACTCTTACTTGTTCTAATATAAAATTGAAATCACTGACTGCGAAAAAAATTAGGTTGCAAGACGTCTATGTTTTGAGGAATTATAAATTATTTTTGATGGATTTTCTTAATCAAACTTTCAGATCGGGAGTATGTCATTCATATGTGTGCATTTGTCGAACCACAAGTCTCTAGTATTTGAAATACGGGAGTTACAAATTTGGGGCAATTTAAGGGCGTGGCATCCAAAATTTAACAAAAACCGAAATTGCAGAAGGCCCAAATAACACTAAATGCAAAATTTGAAGACTCTAACTATAAAGATGAATTAAATAGAATTTTATAACTAAATGAAGATATCGGTTTTTAATCGATAACATTAAAACGATGATAGTTATCGAATATTTGAAACAAATTCGATCGAATCGTGATATACACGAACCTCCAAACAAATTTGAAGTCTCTAGCTCTTATGTCTTCTGAGATCGACGCGTTCAAACATGCGGACAGATGGACGGACGGACAGACAGACAGACGAACAGGGCTAAATCGACTCGGCTTCTCTCCCTGATCAAGAATATATATACTTTATGGGGTCTGCCACGCCTCCTTCTGCTTGTTACATACATTTTCACAAAACCATTATACCCTGATTTCCCATTTTCAATGGGTTCAGGGTATAACAAGTAAGAAAACTCTTGTCGGGGGTCCCGACTAGGAGATACCCTAAGCCCTGCGCTATCAGGATCAAAATCGTTCGTCTAGAAAACAAGTTATTAAACATTTAATATCTCATATTATCGGCCTCTTGCAGCAGCAGCGAAGCTGATGAGTCATAATGCACAGTTAGCAGATTGTGTTCTTGTGCGTGCGTCTGTGTGTGTGTATGTATTGCTTGCTACAAATGTACATATAAAAGTAACGGAGAATGTTAGCGGCTCTTAGCAATCGCAGTTCTTCGCAGGGTTCAGGGGATCTCTTTGTCGAGCGGCCTCGACTAGAGCACTCTTACTTGTTTTAAAATACTGCATAATTAGCATTTTGTATAAACGCACAGAAAACTAAATTCAATTCATTTTCAATTGTTTAGCCAATAGCGTATTCTATGGTTCGATAGAAAGCGCCATCCATGTTTCGATTTATTGAACAGCTGATCATTAGCAAATCATAGCGCCATCTATTGGAAATATGTACACTAAAACTTGCGGGTTTTAGAATTCGCTAGATGCACGCAGCTCAATGTGTATGTGTGCACATGTATAGGAAAACAATTTTTTTTGCGTTGCTGGTTACGTGGTTGGCCGATTGGCCAAATGTTTTGTTTAATAACTTCTGCGCGAATTAACGGATTTGAATTAAATTTTCAGCTTATGTTCATCATATTTTATTACATTTTTTCCAAAATTTTAAAAATGTAAACCCATTCATTTACTCGCTTTGAGTGCAACTAACCTCAATTTAAATATTTGGGGAAATTTGGAGCCGGTATCCAAAATATAACAAAAATCAAAATTAGATAAAATAAATATAAAACTTACAAAAAAATTTGGGGACTCTAGCTATAAAGACGTGGGAGATATAATTTTATAACTAAATTCCCATTTTCAATGGGTTCAGGGTATAATAAAACAAGTAAGAAAACTCTAGTCGAGACCGCTCGACTAGGGTATACCCTGAACCCTGCGAAGAACCGCAATTCCAAGCAATCTCCGTTTCCTTAATAGACATAAGTATATATATTTTCATTACACGCAACGCATACACACACACATACACAGGAGCAAGCACACACACGCGCTTCGGTGCGTCAGCTGTTCTTTGGCTGCTGATTGCATGGCAATGATATGAGAATTTAAATGTTTAATATCTTTTTTACTAGAGCAACGATTTTGATCAAACTTGTTGGTCGTGATCATCCATATGTATGTATGTGCCAAAGCACAAGTCTCTAGTATTTGATATACGGGAGTTAGAAATTTGAGGCGAAGGGGGCGTGGCATCCAAAATTTAACAAAAACCGAAATTGCGCAAAGCCTACATAACACTAAATGCAAAATTTGAAGACTCTAACTATAAATATGAATTAAATAGAATTTTATAGCTTAATTTAGATTTTCGTTTTTAATCGATAACAATAAAACGATAACAGTTATCGAATTTCTGAAACAAACTCGATCTTTTCGTGCTATACAGGAACCTACATAAAAAATTTCAAGTCTCTAGCTCTTGTAGGTTCTAAGAACGACGCGTTCATACATACGGACAGACGGACGGACAGACGGACAGACGGACGGACGGACAGACGGACATGGCTAAATCGACCCGGCTTGTCTTCCTGATCAAGAATATATATACTTTGTGGGGTCTGCCACGCCTCCTTCTGCCTGTTACATACATTTCAACAAAAACATTATACCTTGATTTCCCATTTTCAATGGGTTCAGGGTATAAAAACATAGAATAAGTGTCATAAAAAGATGTGTCACTGTGCTTTGTTTTTATCCACTGCTCTAGATAGGGAATGATTTTTGGTGTCCATCTCCCATACCTTGTGCATTCCCATTTAACCAATTGTCTACTGTCGAAACATATTGATTGACTACATCGAAAACTACCAACTTTGTCCTCCCTTACGAAAATATAATTACAAAAAAAAATTAATTATAAAGTAAGAGAATGCGTATCCAGACTTTCTATGCCTATATCTCCTTTTCAGTTTAAAGTATCTCTGACTCTGACTATCCTTATTGACAGGTCTTTTTGTTTTGCTTTGACTTTACAAAAATTTCAATATTGTTTTTATGAATTTTAGCTCAATATATATACAATAACAAATTTTATATTCGAGTCGAGCGAGTACTTGCTTTATTCAATACATTCCACAGTGGTTGCGCCCATAGGCCAAAAGTCGAATAATCCAACACAAGGTTTTTTGACAAAATGCACACAAATTGTCTCACAAATGTCCAAACTACTTGATGGCAAACCGGGTTTTCTGGATTTGTAACGGGACTTTCTAAACATAGTATTGAAATCGCGAACACGTGTTCATTTTTGCATAGCTGATGCGCTGAGCAATTATTATTCAAATCAAAGTTGACATTCAAAGAGGTCAGATGTCAGATTAAGTGCTAGATTAAATTCATTAGCATGAATTTTGAAGTTCAAGGTATTTACTAAAAAAACTATTATAAATAATTAACCAAATTATTAAATTGTTATTGTGAAATTCATATTTTTGATTCTATTTCTATTTTATTTGTTTTGTGAACGTCTTTTTCATGTTTAGGTGGAGTTTTAGTTGTGATCCCACAATATTCCACAACTTAGTTGTATGTCATTGTAATTTTCTGGCTTTTAAGGTAATACATGTGTTAAGTTGAGTTACCAAAATTTTGCCAATGTGAGTATTAACCTTAATAAAGTGACGCATCCTTACATTTGTTAAGGGCTGCTTTTATAGTTATATATGCGGGGCAATGCCTTCGGAATGAATAACATAGATAAATGCATCGAAAAAACAGTTCGGAATGAAAGCTATAGATTTGGTCTCTCCCCATTACTTTCATATATGCGTTTCTTCGATAATTTTCTTCATATTTCGTACCGGCTAGACCAAAAAGCCTGGCAAGTTCGCACACATGAAGCTACTGAAAAGGAAACAACAAATTCAGGCAGGGAATAATAGTCGACAAACCCAAAGCTGGTGGAAGTGGAACTTCTAATGATGGCAACACAGCAAGAAAGTTTTTCAAGAAGAAATGAAGTAAATTTTAGGGACTATGCCTTTGAATCCGCTAAGCTGCTTGTCAGTGCATATCATTGGTACTATCTTCCTTCGACTGACGATACGGTATTCATACACGGCTCTGAAGTAATAAAAATTGCTGGGTATCAATCGGAGAGCTTTCTGGAGAAGCCGCAGTGGCGATAAATAAAGATATTAAAACTTTCAAGAGTTATAACCAATACTGACTTAATGAATAGATTACTTTTAAGCTCAGATTTGGTTATTTCAGGAATCAGAAAACTTTCCAATAAACACAGATCAACGCTTTTAAGGTCTGCTATCGACTTATTAGAAGACACAATTTAAACAAGTAAGAACGTTGCAGTCGGACTCAGCCGACACGAAATACTTTTTCACGTCCCAGCACCCCATAGGAGCATCTATCACATTATATTTTTCAATTAATCTTAAATCCCCACTGTTGCCGCTTAAATAAGCTGCCGATTAAAAATTTTCATTGGAGCTCGCCAGACAGTTTCAATTTGGATCAAAGCTTAGAACCCTTACCTTAGCGAAAACACGCACCTAAATTGAGAGAGATGGCATCTCTTAAAATGAGAGAGGTGGCAACTCTGAAAATGAGATAGAAGTTCGTTGGCGAGTGTAAAGGTGTGGGCTCGAACCCCGGTGCGGTCCTCTTGATAGTTTTGTTATTTTTGTTTTATATAACAATTTTGTGTTTGTAAAATATTCTGCTCAATACATATATAAAATTTGGCAAATCAAAAGACAAGGTCAGGGGTCACAAAGTGACACGTTATTGGCTTAGCAGTTATAGATTTTTAAGTTTTGATTTGCCACGACCCCAGTGGCCGTAGACACATAATTTTTGACAAGTTCATAGAGTGGGCGTTCAGCAATATAACTGTAAAGTTTAAACGCTTACATTCAAAAAATGCGAAAATTATTTTTCTGTAAGTCACGGCCCTTTTAGGGAGTAACAATAATTCCTGGGGAATCGATGGAGGAGGTCACCAGTAACTTATCATCCAGTAAAACCGATGGAGATATAAGCTGATATAAGTTGACACGCCCCCTCTTTGCGTAGATATATCCGCCATAGATGTTCGATTGTGGGATGTTAACCCGAGTATATGTACCAAGTTTCATGTAAAATCAGTATATATTATGATCCGATTTGGCACGCCCCAAGTAAGCGTGTCCATAAAACTTTTTGGGCAATCTTTATAGGATCATAACAGTAACCCACGTGCCAAATTTGGGTATTCTAGCTTTAACACTTTAGAAGATACAGTTTGACCCGATTTGCCACGCCCCCAATGGGCGTACATACATATATCCTCCATAGCATTTTGATTTTGGGATGTCGACGTGAATGTTCAGCTAAAATCTCAACTCTCTAGCCCTTCTAGAGATACAGGAAAATACATTTTCCGATTTGCCAAGCCCCTAGTGGGCGTATTGGGAAAATCTTGACACTTTATCAGATGAGAGTATTCACGAGTATATATTCCAAATTTCAAGTCTCTAGCTTCAATAGCGTAGAAATGGTTTGCGTTCATACGGACAGACTGACAGACGGACGGACAGCATGACAAACATTGCACAAAACCAATATACTTTTACACTTCGTGATATCAGCTTATATCTTCCACATTTTTAGTGCTAGAAGCTTCAAAATTCAATGCTAAGTTACTGGGGGCATCCTCTATCGATTTCCCGAAAATTATATATGTATATGTATTGAAAAGAATATTTTATTAACACACAATAACTAAATAAAGCAAAAACAAGAGTGCTCTAGTCGAGACTGCTCGACTAAGAGGTCCCCTGAACCCTGCGAAGAACCACTAACATTCTTCGTTACTTTTATATGTACATATGTAGCAGGCAATACATACACACACACAGACGCACGCACAAGCACACAATCTGCTAACTGTGCATTATGACTCATCAGCTTCGCAGCTGCTGCAAGACGCCGATAATATGAGATATTAAATGTTTATTAACTTTTTTTCTAGACAAACGATTTGTGATTCAAATTTGTTATACATAATCATGTCATTCATGTGTGTGTATATACTTGAAATAAGTGATTTAGCAATTTGAGGCGAAGGGGGCGTGGCATCAAAAATTTAACAAAACCCGAATTTGCAGAGGACTCAAATAACACTATATGCAAAATTTGAAGACTAACTATAAAGATAAATTGAGTAGAATTTTATAACTAAATGAAGATATCGTTTTTTAATCGATAACATTAAAACAATGATAGTTATCAATTATTTGAAACAAACTCGATCGAATCGTGATATACACGAACCTCCAAAAAAATTTGAAGTCTCTAGCTCTTATATCTTCTGAGATCGACGCGTTCAAACATACGGACGGACGGACGGACAGACGGACAGGGCTTCTCTCCCTGATCAAATATATATACTTTATGGGGTCTGCCACGCCTCTTTCTGCCTGTTACATACATTTTCACAAAAACATTATACCCTGATTTCCCATTTGCAATGGGTTCAGAGTATAATAACAAAATATCAATATGACCGCACTGGGGTTAGAGCCCACACCTCTACGCTCACCAACGAACTTCTATCTTATTTTCAAGGGTCCAAATTGAAATTGTCTGGCCACCTTTAATGCAAATCTTTAATCGGTAGCAAATTTGAGCGGCAACTGTGGGGATTTAAGATTAATTTTAAAATATAATGTGATAGATGCCTCTGTGGCGTGCTGGGGAGTGAAAAGTATTTCGCAGTCGGTTGCGTCCGACTGCCACGATCTTACTTGTTTTAAAATAGTTTTTTTTTTAATTTTTGGTGAAAATTTCATTACGATTTCACCACTAGACGTATTTTTGGTCGCGGCTCAATGCACGAGCAACCACTGTGCATTCTTATGACTAAATTCTAAGTCTATCCTAACTATGTTACAATTAGTGAGTGTCAAAAGCAAGCGGAGATAAAGCTCACGCATCGCCAGACTTTGCCGTTGCAGAGCTCAGCGTGGCCTGATCCCACCGTTACTTTGCTGTGTAAAGCTCAGCGTGGCGTGACCGCTACTTTTTTTACGCCGATAACCGTAACAAGAGTTAGCTGCAGAGAGACTAAATCTTTCTCTTTGAAGTAATTATATTCTCTTAGCATGCTACTCTACAATTGTTAGATACTATGAATATGTAAGTCCTCCAACAGACTACTTCCTTAGACGGTTAACATGATTTCTGTCTTGAATTATTTAACAATTAAGTGGACTTTATTTTAACAATTCTTTTTTTATACCATGAACCCATTGAAAATGGGAAATCAGGGTATAATGTTTTTGTTGAAATGTATGTAACAGGCAGAAGGAGGCGTGGCAGACCCCATATATTCTTGATTAGGGAGACAAGCCGAGTCGAGTATGTCTGTCTGTCTGTCTGTCCGTCTGTCCGTCCGTCCGTCTGTCTGTCCGTATGTGTGAACGCGTCGATCTCAGAACTTACAATAGCTAAAGACTTCAAATTTTTTGTAGGTCCCTGTATAGGGCGCGCATATCGAGTTTGTTTCAGAAATTCGATAACTCTTATCGTTTTATTGTTATAGATTAAAAACGAAAATCTAAATTCAGCTATAAAATACTATCTAATTCATCTTTCTAGCTAGAGTCTTCAAATTTTGCATTTAGTGTTATGTAAGTCTTACGCAATTTCGGTTTTTGTTAAAGTTTGGGTGCCACGCCCCCTTTGCCTCAAATTTGTAACTCCCGTATCTCAAATACTAGAGACTTGTGCTTTGGCACATACATACATATGGATGACATGATCACGCCCAACAAGTTTGATCAAAATCGTTGGTCTAGAAAAAAAGTTTATTAAGCATTACATTTCCCATAACATTGGCATGCATATAGCAACCAAAGAACAGCTGACGCACTGACTTTCGCTTGTGTGCGCGTGGGCCTGTGTGTGTGTGTGTACGTGTTGCTTGTAATGAACATACATACATATACATATGTACATATATAAAAGAAACGGAGAATGCACGTAATAGCGGCTCTTCGCAGGGTTATGGGTATACCCTAGTTGAGCGGTCTCGACTAGAGTTTTCTTACTTGTTTTGTTTTTAAATTTTAATACCCGAACCCCTTAAAAATGGGAATTCAGGGTATAATGTTTTTGTTGAAATGTGAATGTATGTAACAGGCAGAAGGAGGCGTGGCAGACCCCATAAAGTAATTATATTCTTGATCAGGGTGACAAGCCGAGTTCTTATAGCCATGTCCGTCTGTCCGTCCGTCCGTCCGTCTTTCCGTCCGTCCGTCTTTCCGTCCGTCCGTCTTTCCGTCCGTCCGTCTGTCCGTATGTATGAACGCGTCGTTCTCAGAACTTATAAGAGATAGATATTTTTTATGAACATACATAGGTTCGTGAATATTACGAAAAAAACGAGTTTGTTAAAAAAAAGTCGATAACTAATTTAATTTTAATGTTATCGATTTTTTGTAAGTTTTATATTTTATATAATTGTGATTTTTGTTAAATTTTGGATACCGGCTCCAAATTTTCCCAAATATTTATATTGAGGATAGTTGCACTCAAAGCCAGTGAATGAATGGGTTTACATTTACATGTAATAAAATGTGTTGATTATAAGCTGAAAATTTCATTCAAATCCATTAATTCCCGCAGAAGTTATTAAACAAGACATTTGGCAAATCGGCCAAACACGTGACAAGCAGCGCAAAGCAAACAGTCTTGCTATACATGTGCACACATACACACATACACATTGAGCTGCGTGCATCTAGAAAATTCTAAGACCCGCAAGTTTTAGTGTACATATTTCCAATAGATGGCGCTACGATTTGCTAATTATCAGCTGTTCAATAAATCGAAACATGGATGGCGCTATTCTATCGAACCATGAATGGCGCTATTGGCTAAAGAATTAGAAATGAATCGAATTTAGTTTTCTGTGCGTTTATACGAAATGCTAATTATGCAGTATTTTAAAAAACGCAGATAGCGTGGGGTTTAGGGTATCTCCTAGTCGGGACCCCCGACTAGAGTTTTCTTACTTGTTTTTACTTGTTTCTTATATGAATCGGTTTTCGCATGTTAGTTGTTTTTGGGTTTTTTGCGTCGAACTCTTTTGATGAGCATCTGTTCGTGAGCAAATGATTGAAAAAGTCAATGCAAAAGGTCTTTTGAACACTATTTTACATTAATTTGCCTTGTTGGAAAAAATGTTCTTTTTTTGTATTAAGAATGTTTATTTAAATTATTTAATTAATAGTAAACTTTTACTAATTATTGTTAGGTTTAATAGGTTTATCGAACTTCGCCGTTCATTTAATATGAAATGTAGGGCTAAAAATGAGTCTGTGTAGCCAGAACTAAATGTGGCAGTGTAAGCTTGATATCATTAAAAAATTAATATATTTCGTAAATGTAAGATACTCACATGTAACGCAAGAATAATTTGCGTACTTTAAGTAATATTATGCACAAAGTATGTTTGCATCGCACATGAATATGCATTAGTCGTTCAAAGCCCTTTTGCATCATTTCACTCAAGGGTTCGCTCGAGGGCTGACCGTTATGAATGAGAAACGAAAAAAAAAACGCTCGGGAGCATTTTCGTCAAATACTCAGTCAAGACTCTTATTCTAAGGCTACGCAAAATGCTCAACTGTTATTTGCGAGCTCTGGCTAAAATGTAGTAATAGGCAGAAGGAGGCGTATCAGACCCCATAAAGTACATATGTATACTCTTGATCAGGGAGACATGCAGAGTCGATGTGGCACTGTCCGTTTGTCTGTCCGTCCGTCCGTCTATCCGTATGTATTGTAACGAACCCTCGGTTATACCCGAGTTTAAGCCGGGCCACACTCAACCGACTGTGGGTTCGTGGCAACAAATTTATTTGTTGAGCACCTGACGATATATAATAAGCATTGCTTGGTAGATTCAAACAAATAATCGAGTATAAATATATAATATTTTGGGTAGTAGAGCAAGGTGAAGGCTTAGGCTATAGTAGGTGCTGTGAGGAGCACTCTGGCTATCGAACGATCAGCCCCTGAGCAGAGCACTGCGTTGTGTTCTACAGCGGCTCGCTTTGATCACCACGGGCACTCCTACAACTGGCAGTACTCGCTGGCACAGTAGACCGCGTCTCAGAGACGTGCGCTCTTCCGCACGGCTACACTCACGTACCTTTTACTCCTGCTTGCAGGACACGCCGCTCCTAGCACCAATTTCCGGCCGCACCTATGTCCTTCGTTGTCCTTTCCAAACTTTTACTAGCTTTGACACTCACTTATAGGCACTTTTTATTGACATCGACTGACCCAGTGCCGAGCCGCGGGCGCCTTTTATAGCACCGCCGCAGGCCCTGTTTCGGCTCTGGAGCTGGGCCTGCCTCGGCCCACTGTAGCGGGGCCTGTCTTCTCCTCGTGTCCGCATTAACAACGACATCGCCTGATTTTGTGCGACGCCAGATCCGCCTAATCGCGTGGCAGCTTCTCATTGGCCGAAGCACCGTTATACACCTGCGAGTGAAAGTAATAACTACTTTCTCGCGGCTACGAGCCGCACTTCGGCTAGCGAACGATCAACGAAGTGGGTGTGATGCGAGTAAATCGCTGAATCGGCAAGAGCGAGCGAGACGTCTCATCGCTAGCCTTTGACCCTTTCCAGTCGCGACGGTCGCTCTTACCGTACTCGCATCGATGTGTGGAACACTTTATAAGCCGTGCAATTATATAGGTTGATGCGTGCCTACATATAATGTTAATCACAGTATGAAAGTGTCGATCACAACCTATATGCTAGTGACTTGAAATTATTCCTGTATTGGAAGTTTGTTTATAAAAATCGACAAACTTTTCTATTTTTATTTGATCCACTAAAGACGAAATCGATATTCAATTACGTTAGATATATTCATCTTTGCAGCTAGTCTTTAAATTTTCCTTTTAGTTTCAATTTCAATTTCGGTTTTGTTACATTTTGGATACCGGTTCCAAATTTGCCCACATATTTAAATTGAGACTAGCTGCACTCAAAGCCAGTAAATGAATGGGTTTACATTTTTTAAAATTGGAAAAAATTTAATGAAATATGTTGAACATAAGCTGAAAATTTCATTCAAATCCATTAATTCACGTAGAAGTTATTAAACAAGACAATTGGCAAATCGGCCAAACACGTGACCAGCAACGCAAAGCAAATTGTTTTCCTATACATGTGCACACATACACATTGAGCTGCGTGCATCTAGAAAATTCTAAGACCCGCAAGTTTTAGTGTACATATTTCCAATAAATGGCGCTATGATTTGCTAATTATCATCTGATCAATTAATCGACACATGGATGGCGCTATTCTATCGAACCATAGATGGCGCTATTGGCCAAACAATTGAAAATGAATTGAATTTAATTTTCTGTGCGTTTATACGAAATGCTAATTATGGAGTATTTTAAAAAACGGAGATAGCGTGGGGTTTAGGGTATCTCCTAGTCGGGACCCCCGATTCTGGCAGGGTGTTATTAGTTTTGTGGGATTTTTATTTATTATTCGTCTTTGGAGGATAGTTATGGTTTGTTGTGAATAAGTTCGAGGGGGCCTGGTGTGATAGTTAGTGTCATTAATTACTTTCTTTCTCATAAATTGATTTTTGTGCCGAATAAACTCCCTTCCTCTGTTTCGCTGAAATTTTTCTTATGGACAGCTCTAATTTTAGCAGTCTTCTTGTATGGGTTTTAAAGAATTAATACTTTTAATGAAAATAGAAGAGCATTTGAAGTGAATACAAACTAGAAAAAAACATCACTATTAAAAGGCACCAATATTGCATTTCAATATTGGTGCTTTTTATACTATTTCACGTAGTGATATAGTATATTGGTTTTGTGCAATGTCCGTCATGCTGTCCGTCCGTCCGTCCGTCTGTCAGTCTGTCCGTATGAACGCAAACCATTTCCACGCTATTGAAGCTAGAGACTTGAAATTTGAAATATATACTCGTGTATACCCTCGTCTGATAAAGTGTCAAGATTTTCCCGATACGCCCACTAGGGGCGTGGCAAATCGGAAAATGAATTTTCCGGTATCTCAGAAACACTACTTCTAGAAGAGCTAGAGAGTTGAGATTTTAACTGAACACTTATGTCGACATCCCAAAATCAAAAAGCTATGGCGGATATATCTACGCCTACTAGGGGCGTGGCAAATCGGATCTGAATATATAGTGATTTTACTAGTTTCGTTATATTTAGAGCACTATTGACGCTAGAGACTTGAGACTTGGTATATATACTCGGGTTAACATCATACAATCGAAAAACTATGGCGGATATATCTACGCCCTCAGGGGCGGGGCAACTAATTTCAGCTTATAGCTCTCACAGTTTAGTGCTAGAAGCTTCAAAATTGGATGTTAAGTTACTGGGGGCGTCCTCTATCGATTCCCCAAAAATGATTGTTACGCCTCAAAAGGGGCGTGACATACAGAAAAATACCCTGTAATTTTCGCATTTTTCGAATGTAAGCATCCAAACTTTACAGTTATATTCCTGAACGCCCACTCTATGTACATGCCAAAAATTATTTGTCCACAGCCACTGGGGGCGTGGAAAATCAAAACTGAAACATCTGGAGCTTTTGAGCCTTTTGAGTCTTTTGATTT
>JAEIGN010000477.1:1817500-1860754 GCA_018903745.1 Drosophila repleta | reverse complement strand
AATTCAATCAATTTATCAATCTGTCTACTGCTGGGCCACTCCAATCCATCAATCCTTTCAACAGGCCAATCAACCACTTCAATTCATATCGCAAACAATTTCATCAATCACACGAGCTCATCGATCACACTTAGTCAAGGGTATTTCCACTTCGATAACACTTTAATGTCTCCTCCGCTTTAAATACATTTTTATATGATTTCATTTAATTTACGATTATATTTAATTTATGACAACTTCATGTGGTCGGTGGCTCCCCGTTTTGATATTTATTTTCTTTTCTGCTGCGTAAATTTATGAGTTGCGCACGTTTCCGTTTCCGCTCGCAATTAGCCACAAAATGGAAGTCTAAGCGAAAGCTAGAAGACAGAGAGAGAGAGAGAGAGAGAGAGAGAGGAAACAAGAGAGATATATAGCTAAAGAGTTATTGAAACTTTGAACTTTGCTTGGCTCTAACTCGGGCATTATTTGCCCGATATCAGAGTGATATAACATTTTTGACTCGTACGAAGCACGACTATCGATTGGCATTCAAAGTTTCGGCATTTAAAATTTTGCCATTTTTTGGCAAAAATGTGATGTAACCCCTTATCATTTTTGTAAAAATCGGGTCGGGTCGAAAAATTGGACTATTTCACGAATTTGGCACGCCATAACTTGGTTATTTTGTATCACAATAGTGTGTGTCATACCTTTTCGGAAGCTTATTGATTCGGATTTTAGATCTGTATCCACAGATTTTCCTTGTTTTTGGGAAGTTTTCACAATATTCGATTGAGAACGAATATTGAACCCATTGAGTATGACTTTTGTCCTCTTGAACTTTGCTTGACTCTAACTCGGGTATTATTTGCCCGATATCAGAGTGATATATCATTTTCGACTCGTAAGACTCACGACTATCGATTGGCATTCAAAGTTTTGATATTTGAAATTTTGCCATTTTCGACAAAAATGTGATGTAACCCCTTATCATTTTTGTAAAAACCGGGTCGGGTCGAAAAATTGGACTATATCTCAAGTTTGACATACCATAACTTAAGTGTTTTTGAACACATTTTTATGTGTCATACCTCTTCTGAAGCGTATTGATTCGAAGTATAGATCTGTATCCACAGACTTTACTTTTTTCTGAGAAGTTTTCATAATATTTCCTTGAGAATGAAAAAAGACCTCTGGAACTTATCCTGACTCTAACTCGAATATTATTTGCCCGATATCAGAGTGATATGTCATTTTCGACTCGTACGACGCACGACTATCGATTGGCATTCAAAGTTTTTATTTTTTAAATTTTGCCATTTTTGACCAAAAATATCTTGTGGCATCGAAAAAATGTACTTTACCTCTACTTTGGCTTACCACAACTTGGGTATTTTTCAACTCATTTTTGTGTATTATACCTTTTCGGAAACGTATTGATTCGGATTAAAGATCTGTATCCAAAGATTTTCCTTGTTTTTGAATAGTTTTCATAGAATCAATTGAGAACTAATATTGACCCTATAGAGCATGAATATTCACCTCTTGAACTTTGCTTGGCTCTAACTCGGGTATTATTTGCCCGATATCAGAGTGATATATCATTTTCGACTCGTACAAACCACGACTATCGATTGACATTCAAAGTTTGCATATTATAATAAAAGTGTGCTTTATCTCGTAAAAATTGGATTGAATCAAGTCAATTTCCCTCTCAATGGAAAACAAATTCCAATTCAGTCGCCCCAGAGCTGCTGGGAGAAGCTCTAACTATTTAGTCCGCATCTATTATTAAAATTGTTTTATCTAAATTCCGTCAGCTTAGCTTTAATTGGGGAAAGCTCTAAAGCTAATTCGGGCTAAACAGTTAAATCGTTGACCAGCGCTGGCTGGCTGCTGTTGCCCGCCGGCTTATTTATTAATAATGCATGTCACTGCATTTACATAGCCACGCCCTCAGCAGCCAGGAGGCAGGAGGCAGGAGGCTGGAGGCGTGGCATGGCAAACGTTTCGTGGTTACCGCTTTACACATGGCAAACAAAACGGTTTCACAATTGCAGACACAATGTTGCAGACCTGCCACAAAACAAGACAACAGAACTGATATTCAAATGAAATCAAAATAAAACGAGAAACATGAAAAAAGAATCTACACTGCAAGAAAAATAAGCTATGGAAATGAGAAAATGTGTGTGAACTGTGAGGGATTGAAGCAAAGAAGAAGCTAGAGTTGAGGAATGGAAGATGTTGCTGAAAGAGTTTTTGAGTGGAAAATGCCTCAGAGATGTTCTGCGATTTCTTTCAGCTGAAGATATTCACAGTAGAAGAGTAAAAGAGTTTATGGAATGAAAAACTTGTAAAACTTATGAGAGTTTTCAAAATATATATAAATAATAATATGATAATATTCTATTATATCTTCATCTTCTTCATCAAAAAAACTTCCCAATTTCAGCAGAAAATTTCGAATAGAAAAAGATTTTTTATAAAACAATTTCAGATTTCTTTGCAGAAAACTTGTTGCCAAGAAGTTTCAAGCAGCTTAAAGTCAGCTATGCCATCTCTCCGAAAGATTTCCCCAACTTGAAGGACGTTCTGCGATTCCTTTTCTGCTATAGATGTTCCTTAGAACTTTTCTTTAAATACCACTCTGTTAAGAGCTTTCTGAGTATCCAGAGCAGCCGTTGCAGCCCATAGCTTCCTCCTAGGGCTTACCTACGCTCAGCTAGCAGCTCAAAGGCCATTCTCAGCTGCGAATTCCCCACAAAATCACAGCCAAAACTCTCAGTGTGATTTCGTTTTGCTGTTCGCTTAGCAAAATGATTTTAAAATTTTCGAATGCTTAATTTATGCTTTAATTGCATATTTTGCGCACCAATGCAAATGGCCCAGCCGCGATTTATGTGCATCATTCTAGGCGCGCGTGTGTGTGTGTGTGAGCGAGTGTCTGTGTGTGTGTGTGTGTGTTTGCTTATGTATTTGGCAAAAAAGTATGCAACGCATTTCATTTAGATAACCGCAAATATTTGCCACAAATGCATTCGCATCACATTTGTAACGTGACAAAATTCCCCAGTGTTAACAGCAATGCCACGCCCCCACTCACACACACCCACCCACTCTCACACCCGCTCAAAGTGTTAGTAAATTACGCGCGCCCGTGTGCGTGTGTGCGTGTGCAGGTGAGCTCGCGTGTGTTTACAATGTGCGCAAAATATTTGTTGCATACTTCTCGGCATAATTTATGCATTCCAATTGGATTTGACGGAGCGCAGCGCCCCCATCGCCTCGGTAAACGCATCTGCAGCGTTTTTACAGTTGATTTTATTTGCCTCCGTCCCGAATCTAATGCAAATAATAATCCCATTCAAATTTGACTGAGCGTCCGTCTGCCATTTGCCATTGTCTGTTTTTATCAAATGTAATTCAATTGCTTACGCCTCGCATGTTTGCAGATTTTGCGTGTAGTTTTTATAGTCGGCGCCATCTATCGATTATTTTTGGCAGTTAGCGACTTGATTTGTGTGTGTGTGTGCGCGAATTGAATTGTCAGGCGATAATCTGGCCATTTATCAGACTGCAAATCAATGGACAGCGTAAAGCTGGCTTAGGCAAGTACAAGTGTCTCTCAGTCTGAACTATCGATAGTTATCGATAAGTGTTGACTAGTGTTCAACAAGTATACAATCACATTCCTCTATGCTTCATTACTATCGTGTTACATCGTAACACTAACTGCTCACTGAGCTCAGCATCGATAGTTATCGATAAGTCTTAAAGCAGTACTCAGCTACTCAGCTTTCAGTATATGTATCATAAATAGCCAGCAGCCAGCAGCAGTGCCATCGATACTCATCGATTACCAAATGAACATTCAGCTATGCCAAGCGATAACACATCGATAACTATCGATACACCTCACTTATACTATACTACCAGCATATTTGCATTACTTATCTCAGCTCTTCCCTTCCTCTTCCCTTATCAACATTAGAAAACAGTGCACATATTATTCGATATTTATCGATTCATCGATTAGCTGTAATTTCTATTGTCGAGTGTTCAACGTTGAGTCAGAGTGTCCATGATCAGCGACAGCTGCTTGGAGCGCAGCGAGTAGACGTTCAGCTGGCGCTTCAGTATGCCGTAGCTGACCGCATCCTGGAGATTGACTGTCACCTGCCGCTGGAATTCCGGGTCGCTGCGCCGCAGACGCACGGCCAGCGCTGAGATGATTTCCACGTCGCTCATCGGACGCTGCGAGCTCTGCAGCAGCTCCAAGATGCTGCGCATCAGGTGGCGGACCAGGCGGCGCTGCAGCGGCGCCCGGCGCAGCTTGTAGCCCACCTGCATGCTGCGCCGGCACTGATGATGGCAAGCGAACTTCTTTCAGCGAATCGAGATATTTTTTTTAGTTTTTTTCCTTTTTTTTTTTAATTTGTGAGTTTTGTGTGTGAGGGAGATGTGAATACTGTGAGAGTGAGAGGCAGACAGCTGGGCGACAGGCAGAATGCAGCAGGCTGGGAGTTGCTCGACAGTTGGGGCAAGGCCAATGCGACCCAGCGCCGCCTCATGGCCAATTAATCAAGGCTGCGCAAGGGAGAGGGGGGGACAGGAGCAGGAAAGCCATATGAACTTGAATAACCTCACGGTATGAAAACGAAACGGCGCGAACAAAGGCGGCCCAGAGACAAAACAACCATCAGCAGGACGAATATGTGCGGGCGAAAACAACAACAGCAACAACAACAATGTTGAAGGATGAGCGCTGAGCGCTGAGCGCGAGCCGCCAGGACATCAAGTGACATTTTGAGCAAAGACAAAAAGTCATTATCAAGGCGACAAGGCAGCAGACAGGACGACAGTCGAGACGAGGACTCGTGCCCATGCACTCTGGCGTGGAGCATGTGGAGCACGTGGTTGCGCTGTCGCCATGTTGCTGCCTTTTCCGGCATTTTGTTTACGATTTTTGCCCGCAATGCCCAACCAGTGGATACCACCGACCACCCACTCGTACGGATTTCCTTTGGAGCCAAAGCTGGCGTCAGCGATGCCAGTTTTCCCTGAACGATTTGCACTTGTTTGTGCCGCTGGCTGCTTTTTGTTTGTAGACTAGAGGGCATGATGTGCTAGATAGAGTATAGATTCTTCAACAGTCTATATCAGTGACTGCTTGAGCTAACACTCGCCATTGATCATTAATCGATAACTATCGATTTGCCATTATCTTTTAGAGAGGCTAAGCTGAGAGAAGACATGCAATCAGCTTTCTATCTAGACTAAGAATTGGTTAGGGCTTAGTTGGGATCTAAATGCTTGCTCACTCTCACTCAAGTTATCGGTATTCGATAAATATCGTACAGATATTATATATGTTATCATGAATAGCTTAAAGAACAAATAAATACCATTCAAGGACTGAGCTTGCCTTCAGTTGAGTTTACTCAATATCTTACGATAACTCATTTATCGATAAATATCGATTTTCACTTTTTTCTATTTATAAAAGCAAAGGCATCACAAACTCCATGTCTCAGCTCAGTTAACCTTCAGTAGAGGCCAAAAGAAAGTGCTTTAAAGTCTCCAACTCAAGTTGATGCTGAGAACAGGGTATCTATCGCTGGAGCACTCTCCACTCTAGTTGTGCTCTTGCTTATTTATTCTTTTCTAGGAATTTTTTTGTAGAGCAAAACTCTTCTCTCACTGCGGCGACTCCTTTAAGCCGCCAAGTGCAATTGTCATAAAGTGTCATTGGCTGGCGACGTCACTGCCAACGTCGACGCCGACGTCACTGTGATGCTGTGTGTGTGTGTGTGTGTTGTTGATGCGGTGAATCAACTTAAATGAGTATCCGTAACTAAGAAGAAGCTGAGAGTAAAATGCCACCCGCCAGCCGACAGGCGAGAGGAAAAGCAATTGGCTTTGTGCGCGATTTAGCTTTGTGTTTTCCCATTGGATGCCCCTGAAAGGAGAGCGGAAAAAGGGGAGGAGAGAGAGGAGAGAAGAGGAGAGCTGGAGCGGGAGGAGTCTTAACTAGCAGGGAGCACAATGTCGGCCACTCGAGGCAAGTGAAGCCCGAGTCTGCGGCCAGTTGTCGATGACTCAGTCAGCCTTTTTACAGCTGCCAGACGCAATGAAGCACCTTTTTGGCTGCGGGTCCTTCACGAGCCAGTCAACGAGCAACAGATTGTGACTAACGCACAGAATCTGCAGGAATCTGGATGAATGAAAAGAAGCCGAGCGAAAGCTAAGCTGCCTGATGTTTGACAGTTTGCTAGGAAATGACAGAGAGTGAGAATAGTGAAAGAGAGAGAGAGAGCGAAAGAGAGAAAGTCCCTGGGAGAGACTTGACGAGAAAGCCAGATGGGAGGGAGAAATAGGAACAGGAAAGGACAGAGGGAGAGAGAGAGACAGAAGGAGCAAAAAAGAAAGAGATAGTCAGAGAGAGAGAAAGAGTGTAGAGAGAGGATGAGAGAAAGGCAGAGAGGAACAGAGAATGAGAAGGAGGACGAAAAGAGGAGGAAGGAGAGATAGAGATGGCGAAAGTGAAAGAAAAAGGGAAAGAGAAATAGAAAGGAAAAAAGAAAGAGAAAAGAGAGGAGAAAGAGAAGAAGAAAGAGAAGAAGAAAGAGAAGAAGAAAGAGAAGAAGAAAGAGAAGAAGAAAGAGAAGAAGAAAGAGAAGAAGAAAGAGAAGAAGAAAGAGAAGAAGAAAGAGAAGAAGAAAGAGAAGAAGAAAGAGAAGAAGAAAGAGAAGAGAAAGATAAAGAGAAAGACAAAGAGAAGAGAGAGAGAGAGGAGGATAGTGAGGGATAGAGTGAGAGTGCGAGAGAAAGTGACTTAAAATGAGAGACTTTCTCAAGCTTTTCGATCATTTAGCTAACAGTTATGCACTGCATTGTCCAACACTGGCCAGCTTTTGCACACAACTGTACGCGTTCAATTGTGTTCAGGTGCAAGAGCAGACAAAGAGAGAACCAGGGATCACTGGAGCCGCTTGGGCTGCATAGCAAGCTGTGTGCTTAGGTGGCTCGGCGGTTGGGTGGCTGGGTGGTTGAGCCTAACGTTTTTGGCTAGTTAGAGGCCAGTTATGCGTCCACGCAGCGGCTGTAAGCAGCTTAAAAGCAGAGCGGGAGCCAAAACGAATTATGCTGCATAGCCGCAGGCATGCACCACCATGCATGTGACTGTGTGTGTGTGGCAGGTAGTCTTTTTGGCCGGAACAACTGCTGGCATGTGGCCAAAGCAGATGGCAAACTGGCCGGCGGGCTGGGGCGACTGGCGGCTGGAGTCGGGTTGCCCAAAGCTCGCGCTGAGCTGCGACCAGATTGAAAGTGACAGCGCGACGGCTGCAAAATGTGTGAAGTGTGCCGTGAATGGGCCATCAAACAGAACAAGAAGAAGAAAGCAAAACGAGGCTATGCCCCACCTGTGTGTGTGTGTGTGGGTGGGCGGTGCCATGTCAATGCGGCGAAATCTGCTTTTGGCAACGGGCGCGAATTGCAGGCAGCGCCAAGGCACAAGCTAAACAATTGCTGCATAGATGCGCACAACAACAACAAACACACACACTAACACACACACACACACACACACACAGCTGGCAGGCAGAATGACAAATGCTTTGATGCCGGCAGCGCACAATGCCGAAGCTTTCGGCTGGACACTGGCGTCACTTTTGACTTCTGGACGACGCAAACGGCGGGCGACATTGAGCAATTGCCATGCATAAATATTCTCACACTGCACACACACACACACACACACAGTCATACACACACAACCACCTGTCGTTCAGTTTTTAGCTGTGGCTGTTAGCTGTTTAGCTTATAAACATAAACAAGCTGTGCACAAATCAAAACAATTCCACGCAACATGTTGCGCGCGTGCATGCGCACTGCGCGCCCAGCAACATTGTTGCCAGAGCAGCAAATGTTGCGAGAGCACAAAAGAGCAAGCACGCTGCACCTGCGCAAAGGAACAAATCGCGCAAAGCCAGACTCATAAATTGTTAGAGCAAATGTTGCCAATGATGATAGGCTGAGGAATAAGCCATATATACTTAGCTATGTTTAGTTTCAGTATTATTTAGAATATAATAAGAATAGCATACTTTCCAGGGTATCTGCTTATCGTCTATTGAATCTTTGCTGATTTCTCTGATCTGAGTGAATTGCTAGTCGAGTGGGCACTTGTGACGCGGGTCAATCAGGTGTCTAGGTGTTACCTTGTTTCACCGCAAAGCCATGCGCTGCAGCTCGCTGTGAATGGCATTTAGCCGTAATAACGGTAATTTCGCATACTTAACTGTTTACAGAAATAAATTGGTATTGGATGGCAGCGCTTTAATCCGACATAAATGATAAACGAAACATATTACAACGCGTTGCCGGCAATACTTATAGCCAAATACCCTGCAGTTGACTTTAATGTAGGGTATGCACGAACTGTCAAGGATATATAGAGGTTTGTGGTACGTAAACTTGTTGAATACCCTAGGTACAGTCAATAACTACAATTTCAATCTTATTTGGGACTAAAAGTCAGCAAAGTTAGGGTATCTGCCAGTGTACTACTTCTAGCTACTGCATGTCACATACAATATAAGAGTTTTCTAATTTGAATGGAAAGGGATGTATATTTAGTAATTGCGTTTATAGATAAGGTATGTCTAAGTATACAAAATACAGGGTATGTGCAAGTGTACTACTTTTTCATGCTACAAAAAGGCATATGATCCATAAGAGTCGAAGCTATATGTGGACTGAGTCTTACTGCATGCTTAGATAGGGTGTGACTAAGTCGAATAGGGTATGTCTACGTCGAATATACCCTATCCATGCATTGCATATGTAACGTCCGTCTGTTTCATAAGCTGTGCGCTGCTCGCACTGTTGGCCCAGTAATAATGTTGCACATCATTTGAAAGAATTACGCATGGAATTTATTTATTTTTCCCTCTGCGTGCGTGCGCGTCGCATGCCAACGAAATTACAGTATAAAAATGCTGTTTAATTAGCATATGGCGGCAATTAATTAATTTGTAAACCGAATGCAGCAATGCGAACTTTTGAAGAGGACGAGGAGCAGCAGGAGCTGGACGGGACAGAGCTGGGGAGGCAGCTTCGACTGACATCGACTCCTTGTTTTCATATTAAGTCAACTGATTATAATTTCATTGAAATGCAGCACAGCAACAGCAAATAGTAATAATAACAATAGATAAGTTCAAATCCAAAGCGAATGGCAAACGACAATCGAATTGGTCAGAGAGCATCGTCGCACTGCATTGAATTTTTAACTAAAGTCGAGCCTAAAACTGGCAAGGGGCACATGAGGAGAGAGTGATGGACTACCAAATACCCTAATATAGATGAAGTGTATATGGTAGGAGATATTGATATCTCAATATATCGATATCCTTTGCAGCATATATCGATTAAGATCTAATTGAGATAAACTCTGAGAACATAATAGAATTCTAGCATCTATTTCTATAAAAGAAATCGATTAACTAAACATTGTATAATACTTATATACACTTCATCTATCGATAACATATGCAGCATATATCGATAACGGTATACACTGTACCCATAAATTGGTATATATGTATATCACTCTGCTAAGGCATCAATATTTTAATAAATCATACAAATATAGATACAAAAGCGGTCGATAACATATCGATAACAACTTTTGCTTTAATGATAGACATAGAAAACAGTTTTGTAAGCAGCTGAAAGGAGCAAAGCTCTTCAAACTGCTTAGCTGAGCACATTTTAAATTTACAGGGTATATTCAAATAAATAATAAAAAAAAAATTGGCTTAATACATTTGCAGTATTTGAGCGCCGCCAGTCAATTGGGCATATGAGCAGACGCCCCAGCAGCCCACAATAAATGTTGATTTAATGTAAAAAGTAAAATAAACAAAGTGAAAACCAGATATCAAATGCAGCTGATCGACTAGCAGATATGCTGTAAACGAGCTGAGAGAGGACAAAGCACTTGCCTTGCTATACTTATTGAGTATCCAGTTATATTCATAGGGTATAGAGGTGAGGTCAAGCATACCCGCTTACCGGCTATCGATTGCGTGGCATTTAAATTGAAATTAATGAGCGAGAAAGTGCATACACATAAATTTATATGTATTCGAATTAATGCTGATTGCTTGGCAAGCAGCAAGCAGATAAACAACGAGAGCGGGGTGGGGAGGGTGGGGGGTGTGGATTGCACAACTGTTGACAACATAATCGACTTGTACTTAAAAGAAGAAAAAAATTGCAATGTGTTAATTGAATGACATGTGGCATGGGCGGGCATTGTCAAAGGCATTAACAGTCAAGCAGCAAGTGTTATCGTTATCGTTATCGATAATGCTTGCGCTATGTGTGTACGCAAATGTAAACTGTGCCGGGCAGCCAGCTTTAAAGTCGGAGTAGCCAGAAGCTGTTGAGTGCACTGGTCATAAAGTGAAACAATTTTGACTCCAACACTCAGACTCAACTCTCAGAATCGAGCCAAGGATCTATACGTTCACTTAGACTCTTCTCTCTCCCTCTCTCTCTCTCTTCCCTATGCATTGCCTATTATATTACAGATATAATGAAGCATTAAGATTAGCCAGGTTCAGCTTCCACATCCGAAAAGTCTTTAAAGTTTCCATTTCACTTTCCGATTCATTCGCTTAAAGTTTGCCTCATTTCTCGCCGCGTCATCCCTGCTGTTTTTTAATGGGTATTGGGTGGGGCATATTCATTATTCAACATTTTTCGTGGCAAACAAATCAGAATTCGCTTCACACAAATTAGTCAATTTGATGCTTCGATTGCGCCGCGTGGCACGTGTAGTTAGTCGCACTTGTCACAGACCAGAGACCAGAGGGCAGAGACCCAGAGCCAGTCCCAGTCCCAGTCCCAGCCCCAAACTCCAGCCAGCGCCAAGTATTAACAAAATGGATGCCAATGACATATACCATTTCATTTCTTTGCTCTGCTCTGCTCTGTTGCGCTGCGCTGTGCTGTTGCGACTTCGTGTCAATAAATTTCATTGACATGTCATCAATCTCAATTTGGAAGCTGTTCGCTCTCCGCTCCTGCTGCTGTTGTTCCTGCTGCGACAGAGATTCAGCGCGAAACGTGTTCCTAGTTTCAGTCGTCGATTAGATTACATCTTGTAAACAGGTTAGACGCTTCCACATCCAGTTCTCTGCTTCGAGTTGCTCACTTAGTATTATTTTTGAAATATTGGTTCCGCTCTTGGTTTGTGGTTCCACTTACAGCTCTAGAGTGAACCGGTTCCAGCTCCACTTTCAACTTCAGCTCCACTTCCAGCTCCAGTTTTAGCTTAAGTTTCAGTTCAAGTTAGAACTTTAGTTCCAGTTCAACATGACATATGAGATCCAGTTCCAGTTCCAGTTCTAGTTCTTCGATTCCAGTTCAAATAAAATTCTATTACATCAATTCCAATGCTAACACTAGTTCCAGTTCCAGCTCTAGGTCAAGATGCTGCATCAATTCCAGTTCCAGTACGAGCTCCACTTCCGGTACTAGTTCCAGTTCCAGTTCCAGTACCAGTTCAAGCTACTTCAGGGTAATGCATTAATATCAGTTCCAGTTCCACTTCTAGTTTCAATTCAATGTATCAATTTCAGTTCTAACACTAGTTCCAGTTCCAGTTCCAGCTCTAGCTCAAAGTAATACATAATTTACCAGTTCCATATCCACTTACATTAACAGCTTCAGTTACACTCACATACATGAACCAGTTCCAGTTCCAGTTCCACATCCACTCATTACCCAGTACTCGTTTCAGTTCTTGTTCTAGTTTCATATTAATCTGTCAGTTCCAGTTCCAGTTCCAGTTCCAATCGCACTACCACTTCCCTTTGCAGTACTACTTTCACTTTCATCTTCAGCTCCAGCTCCAGTTGTAGTTCCAGTTCCACATTTTCATTTCCAGTTCCACCTGGCAGCATTGAACCTGCTCCAAAGACACTTTACTCTGTTTAATGTGAATCAATAAATTCTTTTTATGTGAGCAAACACATACCTCGACACACACACACTCACACACACACACACACGCACACACGCACACTAAGATATAGATAAATTTGTTGCATAAAATACTTGAAGTGTCCGCACTGCTGTTGTGACAGTGACAGCTAGCCGCAATGCAAGCCACCCAACAAAGCCTTCGTCTGCCCGCTTTACAGCTGCTGAGAAGCTCGTGCTCCAGTCGGCTGGTATTGGCACAGCTGGCATTGGGTTGACTTGCGCCTGGGGGCGTTTCAAGTTTGCGTTTTGGTTTTGGCCACTTTGCTGTTGCTTTGAATACTTTTTATTTCAATTTCCGCCCACAAAGCGGAGGCGGCAGCAGCAACAAAAGACAAATTTATGCCACATTAACAGCTAAAAGCTTTCAAAATGCGTTTGGATGCGCCACCAGGCGACCGGAGACTGGCGACCCTCGGGCACAGTGCCGACACATCTCCAACCATCCCCCCACCCCCTCCCAACTTGCAGCCAAATGTAGTTACTCCAACCAACCCCCCGACAACCCCTAAAAAACATTTTCTTCTTGCGACTCTGACCAAAAATTTTTGGCACAATTTGTTGAATATGGCAGTGGCAGTGGCAGTGGCAGTGGCAGTGGCAGTGGCAGTGTGAGACTGGCTCACTTTCCCTGAGGGCGGCCGATCGAGGGGCGTGTGGCAGGTGGAGGCTGCCCAGTACTCCCTCTCCCCTCTCTCTCTCTCTCTCTCTCTCTCGCTCTCTGAAAAATGCGCTTCAAAACAAAAGCGAGACAAGCATTAAATTTAACGCAACGAAAACTTGTCCCATTTTGTTGTCTCTCTCTCCCTCCCTCTCCATCCCTCCCTCTCTCTCTCTCTCTTTCTCTTCGCTCCACTTGTTGTCATCGACGCGTCATCGCGAACGCCGCCGGCTGTCAGGCAGCTGCTTACGTCAAAAGTGCAGCTCAAAACTTCAAAACGAGTCACGTTGCCAAGCCGCGCACCCTCTCTACGCCCATCCCCTGCTCACTCCAACCCTCCTCCTCTCACTTTTGGCCATCTTTTGGACCATTTCAGTTAGCTGCTTGCTGCATGCGCTAAAATTAAGATTTATGAAGGTTGTAAAAAACAACAGCGACATCACTGCGCTCAGCTAGACTGAGCCGAACTGAACTCAACTGAAACAGGGTGCTCCGTCTGTCTGTCTGTCTGTCTGTCTGTGTGTCTGTCCCCAGCGTCGCTGCCGGCGAGCAATGAATGCGCCAAAAAATTTAACGCCCAAATGATTACAAATGAGTTGAACAGCGGACAAAGTTGCGCCCCCGCAAGCAGCTACCCCAGCTTCAGTCCCAGCCCCAGTCCCAGCCCCTACACACAGCCCCCCTTAGAGCTGACTGTCCCATGCCCCCCATACGCTCAACATCCGGTACAGCCGTTGCGTCCTGAAATTGTGTCATTGCAAATAAAATCAACGGACGTGACGTCATCTCAACAATTTGCATTGTGCTGCCAAGAGAAAAGCACAAGAGCGAGAGAGAGAAAGAGAGAGAGGGGAAGAGAGAAGGGTAGGGACATGACTGAGACTGTGTTGAAAAAAGTTAAAGTTTTAATTGTAGACAGAATATTCTTTTTAGTCTATATAGAATATTTATATGTCCATTGAAACTTTTCATATGTGCCAGAGCTGAAAGCTTCTTATTGTCACAGAAAGGGAATGCCCCTAATGTGAGTATGGTAATGGAGGGAATGTGTAGATGTAGGTCTAAGAGGAATTAAAGTGAACAAGAGAGGGAGAGAGAGAGAGAGGGAGAGATTGGGAGTGAAGGAGAGTGAGGCTGAACGAGAGAGAGAGAAAGAGAGAGAGAAATCAGCGAGAGAGGGGAGAGTTGATATAGAGAAAGAGAGTGATAGAGAGACAGAGAAAGAGATGCAGAAGAAAAGAGAGCGAAAGAGGAAGGAAAGAGTAAGGAGTGAGAGAGAACGAAAGAATGCGAAAATGACGGATGAAAGGGATACAAAAGGAAAGAGAGAAATATAGAGAGAGAAAGAGAAATATAGAGAAATATAGAGAGAGAGATTGAATAGATCGAGAGTAAGAGAGAGAGAGAGACTCAAAGAGAAGAAGAATGATTAAGAGTCTTATATATATTTTCTTTAATATTCTTGTAGTTGAGAGCTTCATGAGAAGCACATAGAGAGGCACCTATAAGTCCCCCAATCAATATTAAATTCAGAAAAATGCAACTGCCAATAAAACTGATGACCAGACTCGCTAATTGATATACGTTTAAGCCCAACTATGCCATAGAAACCAGCAGAGAGAGAGAGAGAGAGTGAGAGGGGAAGTGGGGAACACCCTCAATATTTATAAATATGCAATTCATTTATATGGGAATCGCATTGAAGGACGCCAGTCAAAAGCCGGCCACAAATATGGCTCGCTAATTGTGCCGCTCTCCATTATTGACGCACGATAATTAAATTGTTGCTAAGTCCACTTTAATTACGTATCATTTATTTACGGCGGAAAGTTTTTCCGCATTTTACATGAATTTAGTTTAAATAGTTGAAATGGAAAATGGAAAATGGAAAATGGAGAGCGGAAAATGGCAATGGAAGGCGGCTAATCAACTCGCTCCACGGCAGCCGGCCGCATAATTAATTTGCTAAAAACTGTAATTTGGAATTAAAAATAAATTTGATTTATATTATATATTTGTATATATAATAAAACATTCGAGTTTATTTTATTTTTTTGTCAGCTCTTTTTTTTGTATTCCGGCTTTTTCCTATGATTTTGAAACGTGCGCGCACGCAATTAATTAAGTTGGCGAGTATTTTAGCCTAGATTAAAATTGAATTCATAATGCGGCAGTGAAAACAAAAGCCACAGCCAAATCGCGTATGGACTAATAGCAGTGGGGTATATGCGACTAACAGCTACTCTATGTACGCAGAACTTGAGCAGAGAGGCAGACGGGTGGAGAGACGGACAAACAGTCGAAAGGAAAGGATGAAGATAGGACTGAGGGGAGGACTGAAGGGAGAACTGAGGTGGGGACTGAGAGGAGGAAAAAGGGGAGGAATGAGAGGAGGACTAAGGAGAGAGGTTTGAGGGGAGGGCTGAGGGGAGGACTGAAGAGAGGATTGAGGGGACGACTGAGAGGAGGAATGAGGGGAGAAATGAGGGGAGGGCTGAGGGGAGGACTGAGGTGAGGAATGAAGAAAGGACTCAAGGGAGGACTGAGGTGGAGTGAGGAGAGGACTGAAGGAGAGACTGAAGCAACGACTGAAAGGACGAGCGAGCCTACGAGCAGCGGATAGCCAAACAGATGACCAGACGGACGATCCTTTGATTACCAAATGGACGGACGGGCAGACATACGGTCGAATGAAATGTATGAAGGGGCTACTGCAGACGAGCAGACGGACGATCAGACAGCTTGCCAGACAGACGGACGGACAAATGGACGACCATACAGTCGACCAAACAGACAGACGGAGAGACGGACAGGCGGACGGACGAGTAGGCGGATGAATAGTGATTATCCGAACATATAGAACAAGGAAAGTTACCGACGGAGAAGCATAGCCACGGACAGACAAGCGAACAGAACAAGCTGAAGGAGAAACGCACTGACGGATGATTAGGCAAAGTAAATTGCGTAAGAATAATATGCTCTCTGCTCACACAATGGAAATGAACTCAACTGCTGTTAGAGCAAACTCTTTAAAGAGTTTAATGAGATTAAGCAGACTTTAAGCCTGTTTTAGGTGATTATGGGATGAGGGGCAAAATGTGATAATTTATGGCAAGTAAACTTAGACAAAGCTTAAGAGGAAGAAATATATGCAGCAGAAGTTAGCTAGTTATCCAGTTACAAGTTATCTAGAATATATTGAGAAGTCAATTTGATGCTGGGGAAAAATGCTTATGAAATTAATCGAAAGGAAATTGCGCAGGGCGAACCGTGTGGGAGCGCATAATGGACAGTGCTGGTGTCGACTCTTTCGTCACATGCAAAAAAACAACTTAATGCATTAGGGGAGGAGCAAGGAGCCAACGGGCAGGGCATAAAGTGGGGCACACGAAACACAAAACTTGAACCAAGTGCAGGTAAATTTAATTATGGCGCAACCAGTAATAGAAACCGACAGACAGACAGACAGACTGGCAGACAGAGAGAATGGGAGAGAGCGGAGATGAGAGACAGAGACAAAGTAAGGCAGCCTGGGAAAGTTTTAGAAAATATGGCACTAGCGTTTACTTATTTTTCGCCATTTTTTTTCTACTTTTGTTTTTGTGCTTTTTCACTTTATGCACTTTGGTTGTTGTTGTTGTGTAGAGTTTTTACTTTTTGTTGCTGTCGTTTGGCTTGTTATCTAATTTTTGCTTACTTTTACTTTGTGCTCTCGCCCAGCCGTCCCGCCGCACCTCCAGCCCGCTCTGGCTCGGTGTGTCCTTTGCTTTTTTGCTGCGCTTTAAGCTGCTCCTTTGCATTTTTCAAGCATCAATTAAACAGCAAAAAGCATTTCCAGCAGCGGGCGACGCAGGCCACGCGAAAGATGCGCCGCATTAACTGCTGAAAGAGTAACAGAGACAGAGAGAGAGGGAGGGAGGGAGACAGACTGACAGACGAGTGTTACTGCCAGTCGCAGCTGCCACACTGATGTAATCAAGTGACATCCGAGCGCTCTAATTACGAGCGGGTCAAGCCAACAAAGACTGCGCGGCGAGTGCATCCGAATTGGTTCACTTTGTGATCAACGAACCCAGCAGCGCGCGCGCAAGTGCCTCGGCACAAAGTGCTTCAAGCTTTCCAGAAGATAAACTTCAATCTAAATTCAATTCACACAAAGCTCGGCTAACGACTACCGAACTCCGAGAGCTCCTGCCAAACGACCAGATCCTTGACCAACTAACCAGCTGCCTGGGGAATGGAAGGTAGAGAGGTTTTCTAGATGTTGGCATTGTATAGTGGGATAATAGCTTAGCTGATGTGATTTGAGGTGGGTAATTGTAGCTATATCTATATGAGCTATGAGAGGCATATCTAAGGAGCAAAGTCAAGGCTCAAGGGAGAGAGGTTGCCCTGAAGTGGTGCTTCTCCTTGTGACTCGCCTTGCGAACCTGCCTGTGGCTCTTCCTATGACTCTCCTTCTACCTCTACCTGTGACTCTTCCTATGACTCTCCTTGTGACTCTTCCCAAGAGTCCTCTAATGCCTCTTCCTATGACTCTCCTTCTACCTCTACCTGTGACTCTTCCCATTAGTCCTCCAATGCCTCTTCCTATGGCTCTCTCTGTGACTCTCCTTCTACTTCTACCAGTGACTCTCACTATTATCTTTCCTACGACTCTCCCTGTGACTCTACCTCATAACTCTTACTTTGACTCAGGCTTCTGTCTCTCCCTGTAGCTCTCCCTCAGCCGCTCCCTGTGGCTCTTCCTATGACTCTCCTTCTACCTCTACCTGTGACTCTTCCTATGACTCTCCTTGTGACTCTTCCCATGAGTCCTCCAATGCCTCTTCCTTTGACTCTCTCTGTGACTCTTCCTATGACTCTCTTTCTACTTCTACCAGTGACTCTCACTATGACCTTCCCTACAACTCTCCCAGTGACTCTATCTGACAGCCTTGCTATGCCTCTCCCTGTGACTCTATTCATAACTTTTGCTTTGACTCAGGCTTCTGTCTCTCCTTGTAGCTCTTCCTCAGCCGCTCCTTGTGACTCTTCCCATGACTCTCCCTGGGACTCTTCCTGTGATACTTTCTGTTACTCTCCTTGTGATTCCTCCTATGACTCTGCTTCTACCTCAACCGGAGACTCCTCCTATGACTGTCCTCCTTGACTTTTCCCACTGACTCTACCTGTGCCTCTTCCTTTCCTGTGACTCTCTCTCTCTCTCTCTCTATAACTCTCCTCTCCCAGTAAATTTATTGACTATCATGAGATATCCATGTTGGCTCATCCATCTTTATGGGTCACCGTATGTAGTGGAGTCTCACATCTGACTCCACAGCTGCAATGATCGCTGAAGGACCCATTAAATGGCCATTATAAGTGCTTAGAGGGGGGCAGCGTAGGCAAGCATATTTCTTCTCAGCGGCGCCTCGCACGCAAATGGCACTCGAAATTACCCCTAATGAAGGCCCAAATGGGCAGAAAGAAAAGGAAAAAGAAAAATCAACTTAAATATTATGAATATTGTGAATGTTATGAATATTACCTAAACGACACAGGCGACGAAATTTCAACTGGCAACTTTTGTTGCCAGAGTTGCCAACGAGCCAGCTGATAATGATAATGACTTTTGTGGCAAGCGCAACATATTTAAGCAAACATTCGCTGATGAATACAATGTAGCCAGCCCTCGGCCCCAGCCCAGACTTGGCGCTGCTTAAAGCGCACAACTTTAAGCAACGAGAGCAGCAAAAATGTGCAAAAATAATGTTTACATTTTAGCTATACGTATGTATATCGTCTATATATAGCTTTGCAAAGTGCAGTTAATAAATCTTGGCACAGCGTGCGGCACAGCCACCCGTTGGCCGAGACGCGGTCTGCCAGCTAACTTATTGCATTTTGCAGTTTTAACATGATAATAACCCAGACGACCTGACCTGTAATGCACCCACACACACACACACACACACATCCTCATATACACACACTGAGGCACGCCCCCTCCACTTTTTACGCCTTCGCTCTTGCCTCTAATGCAAATATTTTGCAGTTGTTTTTAGCATAAGAAAAAGAATGAGCAGCGGCAAGTGGCATCGACTGCAGAATACTCTATCTTTCAAGCATCTTCAATCTAACCTAGCATCCATCTTATATCTATCTTTCAAATGACCTTTAGCTTTGCCTTATCTCTCACTATGCCATGCATCTTGCACTTCTCATTCTATCTTCCGGTGATCTGCCAAGTATCTTCTATCTAGCTGAAAGTAATCTTTGTCTTCTCTCTTCCATCTATGCTCCATCCATCTTCCATCTATCTTGTATACATCTTCCATCTGTTCTTCAGCCTTCTTCCTTCTTTCATCCATTTTATATTTCATTTATCGATATTTCCTATATCTTCCATTACTAGATATTTTCTTATTCCACATCTGGCCAAACCTCATTCAAGCGGAAGATTCACAGATTCTCTAGGAATACACCACAATTTGCACCACTACCAGAAGCTTTCCGATTTGAGGGCAGCTGAAAGTAAAGCAAAACATAAATCAATTTAGCTCAAGATTAGTTAAAGCAAAATAGGCCACTTTGGGGATTACAAGGGAACGATCTCAACGCTTAAGGCGCCTGATACTGTTTACAGGGTAATTAGTAAGTCGAGTTTTCTTTCTCATTTCTTTTTCTTTTTTTGGTTTAACTGCTTAAAATGCTTAGGCTGAAATTTATGAGCGCAGAGGCAGAGGTAGCGCTGGCAAAGGTACGCGTACGATTCCCGAACCAACAAAAAGAAATACAACCAAAAGCCCATGCGGCCCTGCAGCATTTTTCATTTTCTGTTGGGGGAGGCATAGGGTATGTTGTTGCTTCGGCATGAGTTGGTAAGGGAAGGGAGGAGAGATAGGAGCGCCAAGAGCAGCTTAAAGATGTGTGAGAAGCAAGTATCCTAAAGGTATTAAGACTAACTTTGACTGAAGTCAGAGCTCGAATCACTATATGAAAACAAATCAAGGGGTATCTCAAGTCGAAACGATTTCCGTACACATTTATACTGGGCATAGTTTATTTAAGCGAGCTGAAGCGACTCAAAGTGGAGGAGATGAAAGACAGATGAAAAGGTTATCAAGAGTTGGTCACTTGTTATCGATACATTTTAACTTATCGATAGTTATCGAAAGTTAAGTGAAGAGTCAAAGAAAGAAAGAGAGAAAGAGAACAATAATTAGAAAGCTTCCCATAGTCCGCCCTTGACCACATCAACACCTAGCCAGCCCCATTCACTTTACAGGGTATCTGCCAGTCAGGCACATCATCTGTTCACTCTGGTCGGCATATTCAACTGGCATATGATATACGATATGGGCTAATGCAGGGACCTTTCTGCCAGGGCCATGCGCAGCATCCACTTTCACTGCCCGCTGCACTGGAGGGTGGCATTAGGGGGTGGACGGGGGCTCTCAGTGGTGGTCGGATAGCCGCCTCCATGCGGATTTTGTGGGCCGCACAAATTAATGTCAATATTGATATTGGGCGCAGCATTTTGGGCACTGTTAAGCGCTAACGAGTTGCCAGGTGCCACAAGTTCCGAGCTGCCCACCTGCCCACCTGCCCACCCTCCCCTCTCTATCCTCCCTTAGCACCTCTGCACCCCAGCAGGCCCTCTGTAAACCCTTCTAGCACTGCTGCGTGTTTTCGCTTTCCGGCGTGCGGCCAGCGCGGTTTCCTGTTTGCGTCCATTTGCATTTTGTTGGCTTCATCCGGATTTTGATTTTAGGCAGCTTCATAATAAATGTAAACGCATATATAGGTATATATATATAGGTATGGATATAGGTATATACATATATATAGGTCTAATATACATATATATATGCGAGGATTTGCGTAGCTTAAACTAAAACAATGTGAAAACATTTTTAATGCACTATGAATTTAATCGGGTTAATTATGAAGTTTTTTGTGAGCCAAGCAAGGCTTGAGGGCTGCACTTTCAGATACCCTGTAATGTCAATATACAAATATAAAGGTTAGACATTAGAAGCTGATCAAAGTTGATAAGAGTTTAAGCAAGAGGAAACTATGGCACTTGCCCACAGTCGCAGTCCTTTTCCATGTCTTCTATACAGGGAATGATCAGCCAAAGATACCCCATAATTAACTATATAATATATATTATAATATCAAATTGAGTTCTTTTTCAACTCTTAGCTTCAGCTCATCATACCCCATGTCCGGCACTCACTGCCTGCCACACAGGGCATAAGCAAACAAAATATTTATGTAATTTGACTTTGAGCATTGTTTAGTGGGCTTAATTACAGCTATTGCGGTCTTATTTAAGCTACTAAATTAAAAACATAATCGAGCAGCTTTAAACTGCAAAGTTTTATATCAAATTATGTGGATCTTTTCAGTTCAGTTAATTGACTATTGGAGCTACTGTTGCCAGGGCTAGTGAAATCGAAAGATAAGCTTCCGATATGATCTATCATATGAGCAGAAGTCAAGTGGGTTGAATCTAAGCTATACTTCAGATAAAATATGCAAAGAGATGGAGACATATATAGATAGTATATATATATATATATGTATGATGGTGTATGTCATATAGATTGTATACGGACGGTATATAGATAGTCAGGTCTAGTCCTAGTCCACTAATTAAGTTGATTTGCATAGTTGCCCGTGTATGCCCGGCATCTCCGTTTTAAGCTCTCGGCATAAGTTCTACAAGTTTCTAGCTGCAAATGCCTTGCACAACAATGAAACTATGAAAACAAATTGAGAATTCAAGCGAAATGCCAACTAAACTGAACTAAACTGAACTAAACTGAACTAAACTGAGCTGAGCTGTGCTAGTCGAGGGGCAGAGAAATACCATTGGTCCTGGCTAATAGCTGTGGCTGCATGACACTGTGTCAAGTGGCGTTTAGTGTTGCTAAATGCCCGTTAGCAGTGTTTACTAATTTCTCACAAGTTTTCCACCTGCCGCATAGTTTGATGCTCAGCTCTGCTCTAACCGACCACAAACTATCGCTGCGAGGCCACCGGAGCCAAAACTATGCCAAAGATTTTCACAAGTCGACTCGAGCTGGGATGTAACTCATTGCTTGTTCTTTTGTTTTACGCGCCTTGGACACGGGGTATAATGGTTATCTTAACGTGTATGTAACGTGGCAGAGCATAATGGCTAGTGCTGCTAGCTTGATCCGAAAGATGTGCTGGGTACCCTCCCTCCGTCCTTTCGTCCTTCGAGCTTTCCAGCCATCTACAATCTGTAGCTTCAGTTGATATCAGTTAATCGATAAGTTTTGCTACTTCCAGCAAATCGATTAATATGTTATCGATCTTAAGTGACTCACTTTAGCTCTTATGCCTTCAGAGCTCGAGTCAGCAACGTCGCCTGTCCGAGCTAGTTCAAAGACTCTCATTAGCCTGCGGCCAGGGTATCTGCTCAGCCAGGCATTCCCGGCTATAATCTCCACTCTTTTTGAATGAGTACATTGTGAATAGCGCAAGTTTATAAATATATCTACGTAATAGTATATACACAGCAAATAGCTGAAATACTTTTGCGCCGAGCTACAAAATATTTATGGAAACTCCATTCGCTGCTGCTGGCGAAACTAAGTTTCTCATTTGAGCCAAGTTCTCTAGCGTTCCCCCTCCTCTCCCCCTCTCTCTCTGTGTGCTAACAATTACCAGCTGCCACAACAAAATGTGAAATATAATATATATATATGGGGGAAGAAAAAAATAATAAATTAAATTGAAAGGAGAAAAAAGAGCAGCAGAAAAGTCGAAAAGTTCGTATATCTTACATGGTTTTTAGCACAGGCTACGACTTCGTTGGCTACTCGTAATCTGGCCAAAATAGACGACTAAATCCGCTAGCTGACTCACAGCAACTCCAAACTGAGCGAGCGCGTGTGTGTGTGTGTGTGTGTAACTGCAGTCGTTGTCATCGCAGCTGCATTAACAGGGATTTGGTTTGTATACCCTGTAAACTGATATATTAGCTAATGGGGTAGTCCACATGCGAAATAGCATTATGTAAATATATAGAGATACGAAATTTGATATGGCGGCGAGTGAGCAGCAACCCACAATAACTGTGCCCCACATACTGTCACATATCTGGTCAACTACCCCAAGGAACTCGTAAGCTACAGAAGATAGAGACATGAAATTTGGTATGTAGGCTATTGAGACTCAATAAATGATAATTCTATATCATGCCTTAGATATTTTCACTCAAGGTACTCGTAGATAGTAAGAGCTTTTTACTTGAGCTTGGGTATGTATCCTAGTGAGATCCTACCTAAGAAAATTTTGTCTTATATCTCACATATAATCCATCAGTTAACTAGCTAACCCAAGGAACTCATAGTATATAGAAGATATAGATATATAATTTGGTAAGTGAGTTACAGTTAGTCAATGCAATATAATTCTATATATTTTCCCCATGGTCAAGGTCAGGTATCTCAAGGAGCTCGTAGTCTAGTAGTACAGGGTATACGGCAGTCTCTAAACTCTATTTTCTTTCCCTATTCGGGCAATGCATTCAAATAAAATATCAAGTTGCCATCGCGCTAGACGTTAGCTGCCGCTGCTACGGCCTTTTGCCATTTTCAATCTGGCCACAGAAATGGCAAATGTCAAATTGTTGGACAGAGACAACAAGCGGCAAACAAATCCATAGACAAGCAACCGCATTGCGAACTTTGTCCAGGAGCCAAGCCAAACCAAACGAGCCCACCTCGTAAACTTTTTAACCAGCCAAGAGCGCAGTGCCCACAGTTTTACACTGCAAGAAATTGGACCTCAAACTGCCAAGCTTGATTTCATTATTTATATAATTACGTCATATCCACTTAATATCTAGATCAGCTTAGTCAACTATATCTTTTCTATATTTTTCTTACGTTTTTTTTTTTTCTCAACTTTCTCCACTTACGCTTTAGCTTCGTCTTTTTTCCCACTGTCTCTTTCAATATTGAATAAAGAATGAAAAATATATATGCCAACTTTTTGTGGGTCGAACCATATGAGTATGTATATACGTAATAACGTAAAACTGACTCAAATGTTCAATCACATTACGTAGTTAACTTCAATTGCTTATGAGCTACAGCTTGATTGAGTTGATTTGAATTCCAAATTGGTTATTAGCCATGCGGTAGTCTTTATATTACGTAAGCTTACGTTACGTGCTTACGTTACGTGCTTACGTTAAGTGCCTACGTTAAGTGCGTACGTTACGTTCTTACGTTACGTGCTTACGTTACGTGCTTATGTTACGTGCTTACGTTACGTGCTTACGTTACGTGCTTACGTTACGTGCTTACGTTACGTGCTTACGTTATTTGCATGTCATTAAAGCCTTAAGCCCTATGCAATTTCAACTATTCTAAATTATTTGTACAAAAGTTACGTAAATGACAGCCGTAACGTAATACTTGGTCATAGCTATGCATTGTGGGCTTACGTAACGTAAGTGCAATGCAGCTTAGCTCTGCCATTAAAGACCAGACTCTATATACAGCAGCAGCACTTTACTCAACTTCCATCGATGTGACGTAAAGTCAACTCACGTAACGTAAGCCAATGCGTAATGCGTAGCTTATTGAAGTGCATATTTTGAATATTCCATTAAATTTGCAATTTCCATACGCTAGAATCTCTTTGAGTAGCACAGAAGAAAAATATGTCAAAATAAATCTAAAGCTATAACGTAATGTGCGTAAGTGTATTTACGACCGGCTGTATGTATGCGTGTGTGTGGGTGTGTATGCTTGAATTGCCGCACATATTTTAGATGAAGGCACTTTGAAATTGGGAATGCATGCATTATTTTTTGCTAGAACGCCCAGCAAATTTATGTACGCGTCTATCTCTGACTCACTAAACCAACCTCCAGCCTGCCCTACTCTTTCTCTCTCTCTCTCTCTCTCTCTCTTTCTCTCTCTCTCTCTCTCTCTCTCTCTCGGTCTCCTTTCACCCCTTAATCCAGTACATACCAGAACAATTTCACGTCGAGTCTTGTCTTTGGCTCTGGCGGGCTGCCTGAGCAGCCTTTCAAATGTCATATGAAATTTTTCGCGCTTGACTGTTGCAGAATGCGTGAGCTTGAGAGTATGTGTACTATATCTATATATCTCTCTCTCTCTATATATAAGTATATGTAGTATATAGTGCATGTGTTTGTGCTAGAGCATTTTGTGTGCGCGCCTGATCTTATGATAGCTTCATCTGCCAGTCCCTCTCTCCCTCTCTCCCTCTCTCTCTAGCTCCATCTATCTGCACTTTTAACCGCACCGCCTTGCCCCCCGCCCCTTTGGCTGTCTGCTACTAACTACAAGCTGACTGTCGCTATAATTTTCCAAAAGGATTTACAATGCTAAAATTACTTCCTAAGCCATTCGACCTTGTCGTCGTTACGTACCACCAGGCACCAGGCACCAGGCGCAGAGTTTGCCTTTGCCTTCGACCCACTCCCAGTCTCCGTCAGCGACTTAGCTGGAGCAGCAGCAGCAGCAGCAGCTGCCTCCTCCTAAATGCGCATCCTATTTTTTCGCGTATGTGTCGCGTGCTTTTTCGCCAGTTCGCAACTAAGCGCAAATCCTCACAACGAACTGTTTACATCTAGTTCGGATTGGGGATTGAAACGTCTTTCGCTCTGCGAATGCGTGTTCCCTCGCCAACTCCACGGCTGGAGCATATTGGTGTTGGGGCACTTTAAGCTTCTCCAAAATGGCAATTCAAAGCTGTGTCAACAGGAACCAGCGCTAGCAGAGGCCAGGCCAGGCCAGGCCATCTGCCAGTCAGGCACGCCCGACTGCAGCTTTTACTCTTTTTTGAGCATTCTTTAGGCGATTTTGCGTATTTAGTTTGAAAGCGTGGGTGTATGCCTCTCTCTCTCTCTCTCTCTGTGTGTGTGGACTTTTGTCATCCTTAGGCTTTTTTGGCCGCTGCTCAACGTGGCCCGAACCGGCCCACTCAACGGCACGGCAGCTGCTGCCGCAATTTTACAGTGCCAGCTGCAAGTCGCTGTTCCCGTTGCCTTTTGAACTTTAATATGCAACTGTGTGTGGCCTGTGTGTGTGTGCAAGCCAAAGGACAGCTCAATTTTACAAAGGCGCTGATATGTACACACACCCACAGAGAGAGAGAGAGAGAGAGAGACAGACACCCACACACATGCTTTGCATGCCGAAAGCCCTCTTGTTGAAGTAATTCCCCATTTATAATTTACTGTCGTCGATTTATAAATGAGCCGATGCCATCAACGTTTGCCAGCTTTGCAACTGTATTACTCTCTCTCTCTCTCTGTCTCTCTCTCTCTCTCTCTCTCTCTCTCTCGCTCTCTCTCGTTCGCTCTCTGTGTTTGTTGCATGTGCCTGGGACGCCTCAGACGCAAGTGCTTAACATAATTTTAGGCGCATTTTGTGGCATTAACAGGGACGAAAGGCAAACGATTGTCTCAACTGCCGCTGCTGTGCTGCGTACACTGAGCGAAAAGCTTAAGCTTATTATAATCAACTACAATTGAGAGGAGCTGAAAGCTGCTTTTTCTATAAGTCGTGCAGAGTGAGAGGCACGATTTGACCTATTAAGTGAAATATAGAGCTTAAAGCTCTTTAAAAGTAATTTAAATTAAGTTTATCGTTAGATTTTAAAAGCTTTTTAAAGCTCTCTCTTGCTTATAAGTATAATGTACATATTGTGAAAACATACTACAACGTGAATAGTAAGCTTTCACATCAATAAAATATAATTAAGAGCTTTAATGTACTTCAAAAGCTTATCAAAGCTCAAGCTTACTTCGCATTTACTTAGAATTGCGCGAGCTTAGAGAGAGAGAGAGAGATATATAGATAGAGATAGACAAAGAGATAGATAGATAGATAGATAGATAGATAGATAGATAGATAGATAGATAGATAGATAGATAGATAGATAGATAGATAGATAGATAGATAGATAGATAGATAGATAGATAGATAGATAGATAGATAGATAGATAGATAGATAGATAGATAGATAGATAGATAGATAGATAGATAGATAGATAGATAGATAGATAGATAGATAGATAGATAGATAGATAGATAGATAGATAGATATAGATATATATATATATATATATATATATATATATATATAGAGAGAGAGAGAGAGAGAGAGAGAGAAGAGAGAGATTCAATGCAGCCCAATAAAAGCTCTCAAAAGCTCCCGTCTACTTCCAGTTTCAGCTGCTTAGCTACATTACATATGCCAACATAACTCACATAATGTTTTATTATACTGTCCCAACATTCAATTGCTATACTCAAGCTTTCAGTTTTGCGCAGTGTACATACGTTTAATAGTTTCACAGGTGCGTCATATTCAGCTCTTAAGCCAGCCCCAGTCTGACCCAGCCTGACCCTGAGCGCAGGCTTAAGTCTGCTGTGGACATGTGTGCAGCAGGTCGCACTCTCGCAGCTGCCTAATTACAAATTTATATAGTGCGGCTTAGTAAGCAAAGTCTCGACAGTTTCATTTGATTTCATATCAAATATTTCAACACTTTTGGCAGCCCAATGCAGAAAATGTCATAAATATATTATAGATTGGGCATAGGCAGGCCTGTAGTAATGCTATTTGAGTTACAAAGCTTAGGGAAGGCCTAGTGAAGCATGTCCAAGTGCCGAAGGAACTATCCAAATGCTTGTTAAAGCTATGTGGGGCCTATGCCAGCTGCTTTAAAAGCTTCTTAAAGCACCCAGCTTGAATAAAGCTTCTTAAAGCTGCCTGTTCTATCTATAGTTGACTGTAATCTAGCTCAATCAAAAGCTTGCGAATACTAAAAGCTCCACAATCCCATCAAGTTGCTCTTTTAGCTTCTTTTATTGTGCTGCTGAATAATGATAGAGCTTTTTAAGCAGCTTTGACTCGAAACCTATTGCTAAGCTTTCCAGCCCCTTTTGAGCTCATTTAAAGGTATTTCGTATTTCATTTGCTTTCAAGTTGAAGCTTAACTCGAACTCTCACAACTTCTTCTCCGCACTAATTCATTAATAGCTGCGCAATCTATTTTAAGCATATGCACAAAGCTTTTTGTAATTTGTTAAATTCAACGACAGCTGGCTCGCTGTTTGCCCCCTCTCGCTGTCCCCCTCTCTCTTTGCTTGCTAGTTGGGAAACTTATAAAATTATGATACCCAGAAAGCAACAAATTTTAATTGCAAGAAAATTTTCGTAATTCACGCGCACACGAGACAGAGACATAGATAAAGTCATGTGTGTGGCTGGGGGTAGTCGAAGAGAGGGTGGGGGATGCGTTTGTAAAGAGGCGTGGCTATAGTTATACGTAGCAGCAGTGTTGTAAAACAAACCAAGACCAAAAACACAGACCAAATGCTCGTTTAAGCGTAGCAGCCCAGCAGGGGGTAGGGAGTTAGGGGGGGGTTGGTTTGCCTACAGCTGAGGGGGCTAAGAATTTCGGGTGCACAACTATGCAACTGATTGCATGTGTGTGTGTGTGTGTGTGTGTGTGTGATGCGTGTGAGTCTGTGCGTGTGTAAGTTATAAATTTATTTAGCCAACGCGCGTATAGCGCATAAATTTCAGAACGCAAGCTGCTTAAGGGTTGCCAAAACCCCAGCCTCGCACCCGCCTCCGCCCCCGCCCTCGTCCCTGCTCTGGCCAGAGTTATAGCCAACAAATGCCGGGCGCTTTGGTCTGTGTGAAAAATTGAAATTTATTGTTATTGTAAGCCCCACACACACACATACACACACACACACACACGCACGCACAGCGTGAAAGAACACCTTGTTGTCGTGTTTTGTTGTTGCTGCCGAATTACCCGCAGACAAAATAATAATGTAATAATAATTTTTCCAACTCGTTAACACATGAAACGTGTGTTACACATGCACGAGCTGCGCGCTGCGCACTGCGAACTGTGCGACCCAAAGACCGCCACAGACCGAAGACCAAGGATCAAAGACCATAAGGAAAAAAGAAACCAGGAGCGCTGTACTTCACAGTGTCCGACTGAAGGATATCCTACTCTTTGCACAGACCTGACGGATGGACGAACGTCGGACGTATAGATGGATCGACGTATAAATGGACGGACAGGCAGATGAACGGATGGACATATGGATAGACGGACAAATGGACGGACGGACGGGTGGACAGACGAAGAGATGGATGAACAGACGGAGAAACAGACGGACGGACAGATGGATGGCTGGATGGATAGACAGATAGACAGACGAACGGACTGGCAGGCGAACACGAAAGTGAATGCGTGGACGGATAGATGGATAGATGGACGGACAGATGGACGGACGGACGGATAAGCAAGCAAATTGGCGGACAGATGGATCCGTGAACGGACAAGCAGATGTATCGACGGGCAGACAGCCGAACAGACGGACAGATGATCGGATAGACGAAGTTAATAATATGAACGGACAGACAGATGTACGAATACAGGATCACATGTGCATGAATAGACCGACGGACAGTCAATGACAGATCAAGACTATATACATATATATATATATATAATAACATATTTTAATTTTTTTCCGAGTCGAGCGAGTACTTGCTTTATTCAATATCTTCTTATGACTAATCTAACATTGTCTTCAAGATCTTACAATTAGTGAGAGTTCAAAGCAAGTAGCGATAAAGCTCACGCATCGCCTGACTTTGCCGTTGCAAAGCTTAGGGTGGCCTGATTACACCGTTTTAAAGCTCAGCGTGGCGTGATTCTTCCGCTACCTCTTTTACTCCGTTTAGCATAAAAAGGTTATCTGAAAGAGAGACTAAAGCTTTCTCTCTGGAGTAATTACATACTCTCAGCATGCTACTCTACAATTGTTGGATGCTATGAATATGTAACTCCTCCAATCTTAAGAAAGTAGTCTGTCCTCAGACGGTTTACATGATTATTTAACAATTCTGTTTTTTTTTCAATAACTTCAAAAATATAACAATTTGAAAAACATTTTAATTCGATTAATAATAATATTCTATGAAATTTTTCCATTTTTTTTTTTTTTTTTTTTTTTTGAATATTGATAAAATAGATCAATACTTTTTTCCTAATTTTATTATTATTATTATTATTTTATTTTTTTTTTTTTTTTTTTTTTTTTTTATATATCGATTATGGCAGGGTGTTATTAGTTTTGTGAGATTTTTTTTTTTTTTTGAGGATAGTTAGGGTTTACTGCTATTGTTGTGAATAAGTTCGGGAGGCCTGGTGTGATAGTTAGTATCATTAATTACTTTCATTCTCATAAATTGATTTTTGTGGTGAATAAACTCTCTTCCTTTGTTTAGTTCGCTGAAATGTTTCTCATCGACAGCTCTAATTTTAGCAGTCTTCTTGTATGGGTTTTGAAGTTTGCCTTTCAATATTGGTGCCTTTTTATAGTTTGTATTCACTTCAAATGGTTTTCTATTTTCATTAAATTTATTAATTCTTTGTGTTTTTAAAATTTGGTTACTGTATGCCGGGGTACCTGCAAAAATAAACAAATCGGCTGGTGTTCTTCCTGTGCTATTGTGTTTGGTTTTATGGTTATAAATGAATAGGATAGTTTCAATTTTCATTTGCTTTTCTTCAACATAGGTATCAGTGTTTATTACTCTAATCCGCTCATTTAATGTTTTGTGAAATCGTTCAATGTCCGCAACACCTGTCTTCGTTGATGCTAACTCTAATTTAACCTTCTCTGAAGTCAACCATACTTTAATTGCGTTACTTGTGAATGCTGAGTCCCTATCTGCTTTAAGTGTTATCGGTTTGCCCATTTGAGTAAATACTTGTAGGAGTGCACGTTTAGCTTCAAGCCAGTCACGGCTTTTCACTTGTACTAACATAACAAATTTAGAGTAAAGATCAATACATGTTAGATAGGACTTATTCTCAGAAATATAGAAGTCGATCATATAGATTTCTCGAGGGTTGAATATTTCCGGCGTTAATTCAAACGGGGCGTTAGTATTTCTGTGTTCTGTTTTCGTTAATTGGCAAACTTCGCATTGATTAATAATATTTTGTATTAATTTACCAGAATTTGGGAAATAATAACTTTCTTTGAAAAGGCTTAACATTTTTTCTATGCCAGGGTGGAGAAGTTTAATATGTTCTTTTAATATTAGCTCTTTAAATTCACTGTAACTTTGTATATCTTTTAAATAGAGCAATGCTCTTACAATAGAAGTTGTTTTGTTAGAAACTATGTCCTTGTAAGCTTCTTGGATAATGAGAAAGTCGCGATCACTCTCAATGTAGAGTGCACTGGATTTTGTGCAAAAGTGCTGTATTAATATTAGTTTTGCGGATTCGGAAGTAATGTCTTTATAATTGATTGTAATTTTTTGTTTCTTGAAATAATTTTCTAATTTAACTTTATTATTGTCGCTTCTGACCATGATAACCTGCCGAGAGTATTGATTGAGAGGCTTTTCCGTTATAGGAATTAGAAATGAATCATCATCTTTCGCACTATGTACAGTTGCACATGCGCTTCCCAACATCACTTCTTCTTTTGGAATTTGAATTCGTGAAAGCGCATCGGCTACAAAATTTGTTTTTCCTTGGATATATTTTATTGTAAAATCGTATTCTGATAGACGAATTTTCCACCTCTGAAGTTTCATATTAGGTTCTTTTATTGAATGGAGCCAAACCAATGGCTTATGGTCGCTTAAGATTTCAAAAGTTCTACCATATAAGTAGGGGCGAAAATATTTCGTTGCCCAAACAATTGCTAATAATTCTCTTTCAATAGTGCTGTAATTTTGTTCATGATCGTTTAGTGTTCGGCTGGCGAAACAAATTGCCTTACCTCTCTTGAAAATATAAAACGGCACCTATTGCTACATTACTAGCATCAGTTGTGACCTGAAACAGTTTATTGAAATCGGGGCAAACAAGTATGGGGTCGCTTGAAATTAGAATTTTTAATTTTTCATAAGCCTCGAGATATGCTTCATTCTTTAAATCAATTTTATTTCCCTTTTTAAGGCAATTGGTAATAGGTTTAGCAACTTGAGCGAAATTGGGGATAAATTTCCTATAGTACCCACATAATCCAATGAACGATTTGATTTCTTTTGGACTTTTGGGAAGAGGAAAACTTCTAATTGCTTTAATTTTATCTTCATTTGGCTTGATGCCATTTGGGCTTATAATATGACCTAGAAACTCTGTTTCCCTTTTTAGAAATTCACACTTGTTCAACTGCAGTTTTAAATTTGCTTCTCGTAATTTGCTAAACACCTTTTTCAATGAATCCAAGTGTTCAGATAAAGATGTCGAAAATACAATGACATCGTCAAGATAGACTAAGCAACATTTATTTATTAATTCTTTTAAAACGTTGTTCATGCAACGCTGAAAAGTTGCTGGTGCGTTTTTCAATCCAAAGGGCATACGTGTGTATTCATAATGTCCATTTTTTGTTGAAAATGCCGTTTTTGCGATGGAGTTTTCATCCATTTCTATCTGGTGGAAACCGTTTGCAAGGTCGATCGTCGTAAAATACTGACAGTTCCCTAACTTGCTTAGAATCTCATCAATATTGGGAATTGGGAATTTATCATTTACGGTAATTTCATTTAATCCGCGATAGTCGACGACAACTCGATATTTTTGGTTCCCTGAGGCATCTAGTTTTTTGGGCACAACCCATAAGGGACTGCAATAAGGCGAATTACTTTGCCTGATAATACCTTGTTGAAGCATTTCCTCAACTTGAGTTTCTATTTCTTTCTCAGCGGCAAACGGATAGTTATAGGGCTTTTTGTAAACAGGATTATTATGAATTGTTTCGATTCGATGCTTAGTTTGATTAGTAAAGCCTAGCATTTGACCTTCGCGATACTGAATGTCAATGAATTGTTTTAAAAGCTTAAGGAGATCTGTTTTTTCTTCTTTATTAAGGTGGTCGAGTCGATACTGAGGCTTTTCATCAATTGGGTTTTTAATGGAGTACATAATCTCTGAAGTAATTTTGTTATGGTCGAGAAAATCAAATTGGTGTGAAAATATCTTTTTATTTATTATAACTTTATCATCAGAATAATCAATTATTGCATTAGTAGCCTTGAGAAAATTGCGTCCTAATAGTATGTCATAGTTGGGTGAAAATGGATATATGTAAAAAATTTGTTCTATTGGGAAAAGCTCATTAGAATTAACAGTGATTATTTTGTTCAAATTTACTATCCCATGTAATCCTTGGACAGTTGTAGGTTTTAATGTTGTAGGTAGGTGAAAGAAATTATGACTCATTATATTTATTGAACTACCTGTATCTATTAGACAGCGACAGAGTTTGTTATTAAATTTTATGGTAATATATTGGTGTGTGGGCAGGCTGATAAATGAAAATTTTCAGCACTTTCTTCAACTGGTTGTTGCTGTGGTTGGTTTGAAGGCTGTTGGTCGGATTTGTCATATTGTTCGTCCCTATAATTTTGACATTCATAATTTTGATCATAGTATTGATCAAAAGGCATTTCAACATGATGATATTCGTCAATTTCCATCTTCTGATGGCCACTTGTGCTTTCACGTTGACGTTTCTGTGGTTGAGTTGAATGTGGTATTGAATAGCTTAGATCTGAATTTCTAAGAACGTCACTTTGTTGATTTTGAATAAGTTTTTTTTGGAATTCTTTAAACATTTGTGGATTTGGTGATGGTGAAAACGGACGACTCTGATTAGAAGTGTTCTGACGGACATAGTGTGGCATCGGATATTGTGGGATGTTGTTCACAGTTTCATTGCTTTGTTGGCGGGATGGAGTGTTAAAATAGTGTATGGGAGTTGTTTTAGTAATATTAGTTTGGCTATTAGAAGATTTGTTAGGATCGATATTTGTGTTTAATTTTTTATTACTTTGTACAAAATTTGACTTTATATTTTCTTCGTAAACGCCTTCTTGTTGCGCAGCACTTTTTAACTTCGAAAGACTGGATATGTCTTGACGTGCTAAAGTCATGAATAAACGATCAGGCAATTTTTTATTAATTACATTTTTAATGGTGTTGTTCATAGCTTGAGTATAATAGAAGTTATTTACTTCGTCATTTTCTAGTGATAACTTATTTATAATTATGCTGCTTTTGCTTTCCAGTTCTTCTATAAACTTACGCAAGTTACCCTGGAAATGAGTATTAAATAGACGGCGAAGCAATTCCTCGAATGATGTATGTGGGTTGTATTCATCGATTAGGGCTGTCCTTAGGGATTTCCAATTGTTGACGATTAAAAGACCTACAGTCCTCTGCACTTGGGTGCCCAATAATAATTCTATCGCTCCAAAGATTATGCTTTGCTGCCTCCCATCGTTTGTGGGATAAAGCGCAAGTAGATAATCCAGTCGACGAATAAACGGTCCAATAGTATTTTCTTCACCCTCGAATGTTTGAATTTGTTTTAATTGCATAAGCAATTGGTTAAGTTGGCTTTCGGTGAGCATAGTGCTGCTACTTCCAGCTAAAGTTTGAGTAATATGTTTCTCACTCAGTGACATGATTTGTTTAGTTTAAGTTTTTTTTTTTTTTTTTTTGTTGCTGCGTGGTCAAATTTTCACTCACGGCTTATGTATGGTTCTTATGCGGATACGGTGGTTGCTTTTCTTAACTTTTGTTGCAATGTTTGTGGCACTTATTAATAATTTAATTTAAGTGACGCACTTCTTTTCTTGATTCCGCACAATTGGGTGATGGTATAATTTTACCAATCAAGTAAAGTTTAGATTAAGTTTATTTTATTTAGATTAAGTTTATTATTCACCACGCGTATCCTACCGGCTGCGCCAATAACATATTTTAATTTTTTTCCGAGTCGAGCGAGTACTTGCTTTATTCAATATCTTCTTATGACTAATCTAACATTGTCTTCAAGATCTTACAATTAGTGAGAGTTCAAAGCAAGTAGCGATAAAGCTCACGCATCGCCTGACTTTGCCGTTGCAAAGCTTAGGGTGGCCTGATTACACCGTTTTAAAGCTCAGCGTGGCGTGATTCTTCCGCTACCTCTTTTACTCCGTTTAGCATAAAAGGTTATCTGAAAGAGAGACTAAAGCTTTCTCTCTGGAGTAATTACATACTCTCAGCATGCTACTCTACAATTGTTGGATGCTATGAATATGTAACTATATACATGCACTCAGCCACGCATCCCATCGGCCACAACAATATGCCCTGCGTGGACGGTCTCGATGTGTGCGGGGTATAGAAGCGTACACCTAGCAGCTGAACCGTAGAGCTCACCTTGGCTCGTTTCGTGGCTTGGTTGAAACTTCTTCGCATTTTGACCGGCAAACGGAAATCGTGTGTGGATTAGATGCAACTCTAGTGGAAATTAATGATGCGCGTCGGAATGTGGAAGCTATGCGGAGGACAGAGCATAAACAACGGAACCACTTGCAGTACGGAAAGTTTTCGAGGCAGCGCGCGATTAAGGCGTATGGGAACATATGGCTGGGGTCATTAGGGCTGGCCCATTTTCTCTTGGCCAAGTTCGCTCTACATAGAGGCGAGAGCCAGTGGCTGTCTGCAGCATCGACTCCCTCTCTCTCTCTCTCTCTCTCTCTCTCTCTCTCACTCACTCTCTCTCTCTCCCATTTAAATATTCAACAGTTGCAGCAGCATCAGGTCTCGCCATATCCTGGCTAATCCATTGTAATTCCTTAATATCCATTTCCGTTTCACTTACTCGCAATTGGCGCAATCAGCCACACAAAGCCAACTTATTATTCAAGCCAAACTAAAAAGTCAAGGAGCTGGCGCAATCAGAGCAGCTAACTTTGATTTAAGCCGAACTAAACGATGTGATCTAAAAATATTTGATTTATTCAATGCTTGCCATTCTCTATGCTGCATTCATTTCTCAGCGTTTGCCTTTTTTCATTCTCATTCTCATACTCATTCTCGTTCTCGTTCTCGTTCTCGTTCTCCGGGCACAAAGCACAAGAGCCTAACATGGCAACCGCAGCAGCTGGCTTTCGACTCCTCTCCTTTTGCCCATTGGGAGTGGGCTAGCATGGGGTAGAATGCTGCCGAACAGGTGTATATCGATAAGGTAGTAGACGCTGATTCGGTCGAGACCCAGTCGGCTGTCCGTGAATCGATCTAGGCTGATATATAGATACCTCATACATATCGATAACTCATACTTTACATACTCATACATATCGATAAGTATATCGAGTTGCCTTTTCAGCCAAAGCTCCTAGGGTAACTGCTAGTCACCCACTCCAGTCCACTGCAATCGCCGTTGTTGTTTTTCCTTTCTGGTTTTTCCTTGTGCATTCGAGCTTTATTCCCAGCTTTCCTTTCTCTGACAGCGCACACAAAAAAAAAAACAAAAAAAAAAAAACAAAAAAAAGAGACGAACGAAAAACGAGCTGCAAAAAGAAATAAAAAACCATTTGTATAGAGCGCTTTCAGTGAGTTGGCCAGTTGGCTGGCTGCCTGGACTCCTGTCGTCCTGTTGCCTCAGCTAGAATAAAATAATTGAATTCAATTTATCGGCATAAATTGTTTTAATTAAAACTGAAAACTGAATACTGAAAACTGAAATCTGAGAAGAAGAAGAAGAAGAAAAAAAACTGGAAAACAATGCGAGGCAAACAAAACATTGAGCCGCATCTCTTTTCGATTTTATTTGGATTCCGATTGGTTCAGCCGGATCCCAGTTTGAGGCTATCCGAGTTATTGGACATAAATCATGAACAATTATCAATCATATATGTATATATATTTATTTATTCATCATTCGTAATACATATATATTTGATACATCAAAATGAACTAGTTCCGTTTCAAAATGAACTGGCTCCTACATACGTATATTCATCAGTATATATCAGGCTGTACTATATACGACTTTAGCAGCAATTCTATGTTTTTTTTTCATCAAATTGAACTAGTTCCGTTTCAAAATGAACTGGTTCCGTTTTAAGATACTCATTTACATAATCACAGATAACATATTAAATATGTATACGTATGTAACAGCCTGTACTTAATTTTTAAGCAACTATACTACTAGATGAATCACATTCTCAATGAACTAGTTCCGTTTCAATATAGACTCATAATCATATATATCAGCTTTTCTAACATATCACTTCATTTGAAACTACGCATATATGTGACTTCTCAAAAAGAACTAGTTCCATTTCAAAATGAACTAGTTAGGTATACAGACACGTTCAGTTACATAATCACATATACGCATATAAGAGCTTGTACTATATTTTAGAAATTATAGATGTGATTCATCAAAATGAACTAGTTCCAGTTCAATACAGACTCAATATCATAATATCATATATATATATATATATATCACATATACATATCACTTCATTAGATACTACACATATATGACTTCTCAAAATGAACTAGTTTCAATTCAAAATGAACTAGTTCCGTTGTAAGATACACTACATTAGAATCACATATAAATTTATACGAATATAAGTTTCTGCATATTTTCTATATTTGATCAAAATGAACTAGTTCCATGCAAACATAGAGCCATCATATATCAACGATCATATATGCATTTATTCGAAAATATGTGTATACAAAGTTTGTAAACAAACAGAATTTTCTCCATATATAGATATACATATGCATATATCATACTATGTATTCATTATACGATCCATATATATATATATATATATATATATATATATATATATATATATATATATATATATATATATATATATATGCATCATGTGAAACGAATGCCTACCTAAAGAGAACGTCAAATGTTGAGAATGAGCCAAGCGAGAAGCCAAAAGTGAGATCCACAAAAAGTATCAAAACGTAAATTTGTTTGTGAAACGAAAGGAAAATGGAAATGTCCGATATATATATATATATATATATATATATATATATATATATATATATATATATATATATATATATATGGTGATATGGTCTTTGTTTGACTAGCTGAGAAATGTTCCACGGGGGGTCCTCCTTTCTAGAGAGTTGCCCAAATCTTGGCAATCAGCTCATCCGTCTGCTGTATGAACAGTTGTAGGGGGATTATGTGTTGGTCAGTCTGGGGCACGATCTGCTCCATGGGCTCGATGTGCAAGTTGATGTGCACTTCTTCGGTGTCCGATTCGGAGTTTGGCTCCGGGCTCATAGCGCGATCACGATCCAGATCGTCCAGGTCGATCTCCAGCTGCGCCATGTTCGGCAGCAGCGGATTGTTCTGGCCGTTCTCCGCGCCATCCGAGTAGCCAGAGTACGGGGCGCTGGTCTGGTTGACGTCCGGACTCTCGCTCTGCGAACTGGCCGACGAGGTGGCCATGTTCTCCGGCTGGCGAAACTGATTGTAGAATGAGTACGGCAGCGTCTCCTCCGGAAACTGATGATACTGGCTAGTGGTGCTCGGACGCAGTGTGCGACGGAAGTCGAATGTGTCGTAGTTATGGCGCCAAGTGTGGCGCTCCTCCTGCGCCGTCAGCGGAGGCAGATCGCCGACGAGCCGCCGGAAGGGGCGGCTGAGATCCGTCTCGAAGGTGCGATCCTCGTTGTACTGCCAGGCATTCAGATCCTCGCTGCTGTAGCTGCGCTCCGAGCGTATGTCCTCGATCCCGTAGTTCGTGCCGACCGAGCCAATGTCCCAGTCGTCGTCGTCCGCCTGCGGTGGCTCGGTGGCCAGGTTAACCCAGTCGGAGTTGATGCGGGTGGCCATGCCGCTGGTATGGGTGCGCAGCTGCCGGACCATGTACGCGTCGAAGGAGTCCTCGTCGCCGAAGTCGCTGCCCCAGCTCTCCTCGTCGCCCTGCTCCTCATCGTTGTCCTCCTCGCTGCTGGTGAGGGACCAGAACTGCTGCGGAAACTCCTCGAAGTCGGGCCCCAGGAATATGGAGTTGCGTATGTCGGAGTCGCTCGAGGTCGAGTCCGCGTCGCACTTGATCTGCGAATCGTCGTAGTCATCGAAGCGAACGAACTCCGGCGCACTGGCCCGGGGCTCTCCGTCGGACTCGGGCTCGTCGTCCGTGTCGCTGGTGAGTTCCTCCTCATCGGAGTCGCATTGCTCCGTTTGCTGCAGATCATCATCATCATCATCATCCTCCTCCTCCTCATCCTCATCCTCCTCATCCTCCTCGTGCTTGTCCGAGTAGGGATCATCGCCCGCGTGAGCCGTGCCCTGCATCCGTTCGAGCATCGCGTGCAGCGTCTGGGTCGAGCACCGGATGTCGTGCATCAGTGCGGGCAGCGGCGAGCTGTACCCCGGCGAAACCCAGCCAAACACGTTGTCCAGTATCCGAGCCGTGCGCATCACGTAGTGGCAGTAGTGCTCCACCATGCGGAAGACGGCCACCGGAGGGACGAGCCGGCCCCCGGCCATGATGCGCGGCGCCACCAACTGCAGCGAGTTGCGGGGCATCTCCAGCGGACTCACCAGCAGCTGCTGCAGCAGATTCCGGCCGTTGGACCGCCCCAACAGGTCCAGGCTCTGGATGAGCTCGGGCCCAACGGTAAAGTTGTGTATGGTATTGGCATAATGCTGCCCATTGTGTATGATCAGCGTCGAGATGCACCAGCTGCCGGTGATCCGCGGCACCGGATTCCGATCCGGTTCCGGGCCTAACTCCGGCGCGATATTGATGTGCATCGTGGTGTCGGGCGTCACTTGGATGGTGAGCACGCAGCTCTCCGATGAGCCCGTTGTCTCGCGCAGCGTCTTCTCCTGCTCGCCATCCTCGATCAGCTCCTCCGAAATGTTCATCTTGTGATCCCCCTCCTCCATGGCTGCCCCTGCTCTATGTCCACTTGGTGCGCTGCTGTATCTCTAGAGCTGAGCCCACCCGAAAGGAAACAAAAACCGTTTTTAGCCAATTAGTTTTTCAATCACTTTTCAATTGCCACCCCTCCCCCCCCCTCACCCCCCTTGCTACCCCCTTGCAATTTTCGTGCTTTTTCCGTTCAATTAAAGGAACATGCCCTCAAGCAGATTCGGCTAACACCCCCCGCCCCCGCCCCCTCTCTCTTTCTCTGTCTCCCCTCCACTTACCCAGTGATTTTCAGTATTTTTTTTTGTTTTTGCTTTTTTTTGTGGTTTTCCACGCGTAAATTTGTGTGCTTCAATTTGTAGTTAGGTCGAGGTCGGGTGTGTTTCAGGAGCTCCGTTTTCTTCGTTTTTTTCAATATTTTTTGACATATATATTTATATATATGTATATATATTTTTGGTTTTATTTTTTTTTTTTTTTTTTTTTGTCAGAAATGAAAGCAATTCGGAATTTACTGAACTGACGCACTGAACTGTATTGCCATACAATGAAGTCAAATACGTCTCTCGATCTCAGATGCCTACTATATAATACGAATCGTCAGGTCTTGAGTGCCAATCAGCTATAACTGTAGTAAAATATAAGAGAATAATTCAGTTATTAAAATATAAGTTAATGTCAATTTTAAATGCATGTGAATTGCATAGAAAGGCTTCTTATATATTATATATTATTATTATATATAAAAAAAATATTAATTAATTTGAAAAATATATAAACACCTATTAAATTATTCAATATTTCATTTAATAAAATATTTTCATAATTTTTCCCATCAAAAAACTCGTAAATTATGCATTTCTAGACACTTTTAGCCTTTTTCGAGCTAAATGAGCAGCACTTGTGTAGGTTTACGCTAAGTTAGCTGCGCCTGCGTAATTCGCCGCGCTTAAGCAATTCGCCTGAGTTTCTGCTTGGTAAGCTCTTAATATATGTATGTATACACATATACATACACACATATTTGTATGTATATGTATATGTATGTATGCGTATCAAAAGTCCACCCCTGTTTGTCAGCAGCTTTCGTGATTGATTTCTGCACTTCTTCCGCTCGCATAATTCAATCAGCGGATGCCTGCGCGCGCCCCGCCTCCTGCCCCCTGCCTCTGTCAGCTCGAGCATATTTGCGCATATTTGGGTGCTAATGGAATTTTAACACAAATTAGTTGTATTGCTTAAATGCCAGCAAGTAATTTGGTAATGTCAAAGCCAAAAGTTGACCTGCGGCATTCGAGTGGGCTGAGTGGACTGTGGGCGGGGCAACCGCAAAACCAATTTCGTTGCTCGAGCTGAAATCGAACTCGCGCAGTTTGAGTTGAAGTTGGAGTGAGCAGACGAAATGCCGTTCGAGTTGCAGTTAGAGTGAGACGACGCTACTCTCGAGTTGAAATGAGCTTCTTCTGCTTACCTAACGGACTTTGAGTTCGAGTTGAAGTTGGAGTTGGAGTTGGAGTGAGACGAATTTGTTTTTGCTTCTGCTTGACTAACGGACTTTGAGTTCGCGTTCGAGTTAAAGTGGGCAGAAATTCTCGCACTTTCTGCTGGAGTTGGAGTGAGATGGCAAATTGTTATTGCTTCTTCAGCTCTTGTTGTTGCAATAAACAGCAATTTGTTATTGCTCTATTTCTACTGCTTCTTCAGCTTTTGTTGTTGCAGTGAACAGCAATTTGTTATTGCTCTATTTCTTCACACTAGTTATAGCTTCTGGTGCTGTTGTTGTTGCTGCTGCTGCGGCTCCTCGCGTTGACTGCGCGTCAGGCGAGTAGCCACATGTCACACGGCACATGTTATATGCCAATAGCTTGCCTGCTAAGTGCTTATGAGAACGCACAGTTATCCATATCCTCTGCTGGACTACGAACTTCGCTTGACACACACGCACACACACATATACTTACCCCTATGTCTTTGACGTCAAATTGCAATATTGGCATTAAATTCTTTTGCTCGACACAGCGCGGCGCAGTAAAGGCAACAAGTAAAAGAGGAAGAGAGAGTGTGACAGATAGTGTGGCCAGAGCGCACGCAAAATGAAATAATTTCGCCGCAGGGCAGCCAAAAAGTGAAACGAAAGAAAACGAAACGCAGCGACGAGACGCGACGGCAGCGAAAGCAAAAGCAAAAGCAAAAGCTGAGGCGAATGGAAAGGGAATGCAAAAAGAACGGAACGGAACAAAAAATCATCATCGAACGTATGTAATTTATTTTATTTGCCGCCATCGCTCTTTGAGTCTAAAGAAAAATATTTGGCGAGCAGCAGCAGAAGAGTAGCAGAGCAGCGGCAGAGCTACGGCAGAGCAGTGCACTGCAATGCTTTAGGCATTATCAGCAAGCAGCGCAGCGAGTATCGAGTACAAAAAAAAATATTAGATGCAGAAAAGCAGAAGAAGACGATGAGCAACTAATGTTTTCTTTCACTCCGGACCACATTTATTTCTCTATTGTTTTCATAATATAATATGGCTGAGAGCAGAGCGAGAGGGAAAGAGGAAAGTTGAAATTGAGGTTAGGCCAGCATCGGAATGGAGAGCAACGAAAACGTTTTCTTTTCATTCAGAGTTTGATTGAGAATTGCTAATGTATAAATGCAGACGAGAGTATATATACATATATATTATATATGCATACATATGTACGATGGAAGTAAGTGAATATGTTGAAAAAGTGTAAAAAAATGTAAGCTTAGGATTTTAATGGGTGCGTATATATGTAAGGTTATGATTATTAGAGATATATAGGGTATACTAGAGTGAGGGTAGAAGCAGGGAGAGCAGGGGCAAGAGCAAGTGAGAGAAAGAGGACGGAAAAGAGATCTAAGAGATCTCAGAGGAGAGATCGAAGAGAAGTAGAAAATTAAATATGGAGAATAAAAGGGAGAATGGGCCAAAGAGAGAGAGATAGAGAGAGGGAGAGATATAGAGAGAGATAATTAGAGAATGATTACAAAATAATAAGTGAAAAGGCACCACTCTTACTTTAAGCTATGAGAATTGTATAGAAGAGCGATCTATATTTATGTGAGAATTGCAGAGAAGACCTTGAATATGACCTTGAATATGCAGGCCAGACTTATATAGATGCTCATAAACATATACATTCATTCATTCATCCATTCATACATTCATCCATTCATGCACTCACACACTCACATATTCATCCACTCAGACATTCATTCATTCATCTACTCATACATTCGTACATTCATACATTCATTCATACATCCACTCATACATTCACTCATTCATCCACTCATACATTCATTCATTCATTCATCCACTCAGAAATTCATTCACATATTCATACACTCATGCATTCATTGAATCATTCATTCACTCTTACATGCATTCATTCATCCACTCATACATTCACTCATTCAGCCATTCATAAATTCATTCATTCATTCACTCATCCACTCATACATTCATTCATTCATCCATTCACACATTCTCCACTAATACATTCATTCACATATTCATCCATTCATACATTCATCCATTCATACATTCATTCATTCATACACTCATACATTCATTCACGCATATACTCATATATTCATCCACTCATACATTTATTCATTCATACACTCATACATTCATTCATTCATACACTCATTCATTAATCCACTCATACAACTGTATTCATTCATCTTCTCATACATTCATTCATTCATTCATTTATTCATTCATTCATTCATCCACACT
>JAEIGN010000477.1:1755000-1812500 GCA_018903745.1 Drosophila repleta | reverse complement strand
TCACTCTGTTTGTCCGTCCGACTGTCTGTCTATACGTCACTCTGATTATCCGTCCGTCCGATTGTCTATATGTTTGACTGACTATGCGTCCGTCCAACTATATATACGTTACTCTGATTATCCGTCCGACTGTCTATCCGTCATTCTGATTTTACGTCTATCCATTACACTGACTATCCGTCCGTCCAACTGTCTATGCGTCATTCTGAATGTCCGTCCGTTCGACTGTCTATACGTTACTCTGACTATCCGTCGGTCCAACTGTCTATACGTTACTCTGATTGTCTGTCCGACTGCCTATCCGTCCGTCCGACTGTCTATACGTCACTCTGACTATCCGTCCGTCCGACTGCCTATCCGTCACACTGACTATCCGTCCGACTGTCTATCCGTCATTCTGATTTTACGTCCGTCCGACTGTCTATCCGTTTGTTCGATTGTCTGTCTGTTCGTATGTTTATACGACCGTCTCTCCGTGTATTCCTACGTCTGACTATCCGTCCTTTCATATGACCCGCCGACAGTACGCCCGTCCCTCTCTATCTGTCTGTCTGTCCATTCATCCTTATAAGACCTACAGACTTTATACTTATATTCTTTGTTTCTAATGCCACAAATTATCGATAACTTTACCAATTTGCTTAACACCGATAAATATCGAGGGTATCTTCTAGCCCTCTAACCCTCCACAACCACTTCTGCTATTTTTACTGCTTTGCACAACATTTGCCCGGCCCAATGGTGGGAAAAACTGCGGGCTGTGGGGCAACTCGATGGGAAATGCAAATGAGGAAAATGAGGAAAATGTGGAAAATGAGTTGCAGCCGAAAGATAAACAACACAAAATTGTCCAATTGCACAAGACATCGATGTTGACGGCTAAGATGCTCTCTCTCTCTCTCTCTGTCTCTCTCTCTCTCTCTCTCTGTCTCTCTCTCTCTCGATGTTGATGTAACAATTTTCCATTTCAATTTCCATTTCACCCACTGGCAGAGGCCACTCTCCCCCCGCTCCCTCTCCCTCTCCCTCTCTCTCTCTCTCTCTCTCTGCCTGGCTCTATGGATTGATTACATTTTGGCCCAGGCGCCTGGCCCATCATTGTGTCCATCAATGTGGATTGTGTGTTGACAGCGGCAATTGCTTAAATAAATAAACAGCAGTTGCTTCTAAAGTTCAGCACAAAACATCTGCCACGCCCACACAAAAGTGGGCGAGGCTATTTGCCAGCCTCCGCTCATATTTGCAAATGAAATTTCATGCGCCAGCAAAACGGAATTCCAGCTACGCCCCACCTGGTGCACCTGCATGGCCACACCTGCCACCGTCATTTTTCGGCTCTCTCTCTCTCTCTCTCGCTGGCTGAAATTGTAAGCGGCTTACGTGCTGCACAATAAACATTTAATAAGCACCAACAAATTCCCACAGCCTTTTTCACAGTTGCCATTTTCCACAATGGCCACGAATTTTTATTTATAAACTCGCAAAATCGTAAATCGGGAAACCCGGAAAACCCTGAAAAACCCTGAATAAAAACTCAGTGCGTAAGTCCTTTGTATTTCATCTTAAATGCAACTCGGAATCGCACATGTTCACAGCTCAAATATTGAAGAAGAAATATATAAAATATATATATATGTATATATAAATGGAATATAGACGATATCAGCTTGAAGCTGTCAGAGTAAAAGTGTGGAAACGTGAGGAAAGCCTAGGGCCAAGCACGAATCGTACTTCACCAAGCTCAAGCGAGCTCTTATTAAACATATCTGTCTCTATCATACAGAACCTTAGAATGTCTTGAGTAATGACTCAGCATGACTCTATATGTTCCATATAGAAACTAGCATTCATTGAAGGCTATCTGTAAGGAGAGGAGTATATTGGCTTTGGCCTGAGGTCTATGTCTATGAGTGCAAGGCATTTCTTTTTGCTTTTGAAGCAAGCTCGGATTAATTTGATCTGTGTAAAGAAATAATACTTTTAGGAATATTTCTATCCTGCCTTTAACTATCCCTTTCTTTTCTCTCCTTTACTCTCCTTTCTTTCTTTCCTCTCATTTCGTTCCCTTTTCTTTCGTTCCCTTTCCTTTCCTTTCGTGTCATTTCCTTTCTTTCCTCTCCTTTCCATTCCCTCTCCTTTGATAACTGAACTTCATGTTCATCTGGAGCAAGATCAAGCTATGATATGAGGCATATAAATTCTGAGTTTTTTGCCAGCTTAAGTTATTTTATGTGCCCACAATGAGTATCACACAGTCGGGTATACCCTATGGCACTGCTCGCACTTCTTTTATATGTCTTATATATATATATATAACAATCATAATATTGGGCTTATTTGCACGTAGTTCGCCTGCAGCTGTAAATATTTAATTTGAGCGCGCGCACCTGTAGACAGAGAGAGAGAGAGAGAGAGGGAGAGTGCGAGAGAGAGAGGGAGTGAGGTAGACTTGGAGAGGTAAAAAGTGTGTGCGTTTGCATTAAGTTTGAATTATGTATTTTTATTTGAACTTTGCGAATGTTTTTCTTCTTTTAGGAATGCCTTGCGTGGAAGTCGAGAAGGACGAGCTCCTCCTCAACCTCATCGTAGTCGTCGTCCTTCTGTTTATTTAATGGCAAACGCTTATTGGCATTGGCAGCTTTTAGGCGCTGGCGCTGGCGCTTGGCTTCGATCCATAACTCTCAGGTGCAGATTGCGTGGCCAAACGAAATGAAATAATGAAAACAATTTCAGCGAGCGTGCATTGAACTGCAATCGATGTGGCCGACGAGGCAAAGAGGACAGCACACACAGGACTCACAGCACACAGGACACTGGACAAAGCGACTGGCAATAGCCAGCAGCCAACGACGGCCAAGAGTCAGCAACAAACTTCAAGCCAAATTCCTATTAGTTATGCTACGTGAGTTTTTATGGCTCTCTGGACTTTTGCTGCATCGAGGCATACCGGGGATTAGCTAATGCCCCGAAAGAATGAACCAGCACTAAGCCAGAGGCAAAAAAAAAAAAAAACAACAACAACAAAAAATGGAAGCGGCTTTCCGAGGCTTTTGGCTTGCGGCATACGAAGGCGCCTGCATCTGCCGAGCTCCATCACTCTGCCACTTTATGAACCACTCTAATTGCTAAATATTGGATATTGAATGCCGCTGCTCTGGCCGCACTTTGTCACCTGCTAAGCCCCAAGCTAAAAACAGAGAGAGAGAGAGAGAGAGAGAAAGTGAGAGTGGGAGTGGGAGAGAGAAAGCAAACCAATCGAAGGTAAGCTTAGGTCTGTATTGACGGAACAATCAGAAAACTCTTTGTAGGTGTAGCTATAAGGCTCTATTCTCTCTCTCCTCTCTCTCTCTCTCTCGGTCTGTCTCTGCATGTGAGCAACTTCTCTCTACAATTCCCTCGCACTGCTCTCACACTCTCTCTCACTATTTCTCTATGTTACTTCAGCAGTTGTGCTCTCGCTGGCTCATCTTCTTTCTTTATCTTTCCCTCTTTCTCTCTCTCTCTCTCTTTCTCTCTATTCGTCTCTCCTAATCTACCCCATTCTCATCCATTCTATCTCTCTCTCTTTCTCTCTTGCTCATTTCCTTTCTCCTCTACCTCTCAATCTGAGTTCCTCTCAGTTTCTCAATCTTTCTCTGTTCCTCGCTCAGCCTGCCTCTGCCTCTTACTCTCAATCTCTATCTCTGTCGTCCTTTTCTTCTTACTTCTTTGTCTTCTTCTCTTGCCCTCCCTCTCTCTCCTTATCTCTCTTACTCCCATTCCTCTCTTCTTCTCTTTTCTGCTCTCTTCTTGTCTCTTCTTCTCTCTCTCTTTCTAAGTCATTCCCTCTTTCTCTCATTTTCACCTTCTCCGTCTTGCTCTCTCTATCTTTCTCTCTCTCTCTCTCTCTCTCTCTCTCTCTCTCTCTCTCACTCTCGCTATCTTAGCATCTCTCGATCGTTCTCTGTCTCTGCATCTTCCTCTCTCTCTCTCTCTCTCTCTCTCTCTCTCTCTCACTCTCTCTCAGTCTTTCTCTCATTCTCTCTATCTCATTTTCACCTTCTTCGTCTGTTTCTCCCTCAATCTTCCTCTCTCTCACTCTTTCTGTCATTCTCTCTCGCTTTTCCTTTCTCTCTCTCTCTCTCTCTCTCTCTCTCATTCTCTCTCTCAGTCTTTCTCTCATTCTCATTATCTCTCTCTTCTTTTCACTTTCCTCTATCTCTCTCTCTCTCTCACTCTCTCTCTCTCTCTCTCTCTCTCTCTCTCTCTCTCTCTCTCCCTTTCTCTATGCACATATTCATTTCCATATACTGCAACTTAGTCAGCTGACTTTTGGACATCCTTCCTGCCGCTGCTGCTGCTCCTGCGTGTGTCTCTCCGCATCCTCGTGTGTCCCTGCTCATGTGTGTGACCTATCAAAGCTGCAAAACTTCACATATATTTTGAGTTTGGAAATCGCTAACGACCAACGACCAAAAGACAAAGCTTTGCGGGGGTCCATATGCATATCACACACACACACACATTCTCTTATACAGGGCTACTCCCTGGGATGCTTGGGCCGCATCCTGTGCGACTAGCAGAATGTCACGTACATGTCCAAACATGCAACAAACTACATAAATGTTGCGTTTCTTCTTTATTTTTTCTTTGCTCAAAAATCAGCGCTTGCCACGCCTCCGCCCCCGCCCCCGCCCAGCTGAAGGCAGCCCAACATCCTGCCCGGGACACACAGCAGGTTATCCAGCAGGCAGCCAGAGAGCCAGAGAGCAGGAAGTACTGACAGATTCGAGAAATAGACACCGTTCCCATCTGGTGGCTGCTGGGCTGCTTGGCTGACGGCTCGACCCCCAGCGACTGCAGCTAATGTCAACGTCAGGGCTGCTCCTTTGCCGATCCTTTGCCTTCCGCTTTTCGGGGACAACTTTGTGCCGCTTTGTGTCGTCAAATGTCTGAGCTGGCCCGCAAGGGCGTGACGTCATGCAACGACAACAGCAGCAGCAGCGGCAGCAGCAGCAACAACGAAATTAAAATAAATATAAAAAATATATATATTTAAAATGCATTAGAGCAGTCAGCCAGACTTGCCACATACCCTGTATCAGAATTATCTTATATTGAGTCTCAGGAGCTAATATAACAAAAATTTCATGTCTCTATCTATCATAGGCTATGAGTTCCTTGAGGTAACTTGGCAAGCGATGGAGAACCCATGAGACATAATACAAAATTTGCTTTGATTAGAGCTCAACGGCCTACATACCAAATTTCATATCTCTATCTTTTATAGTTTACGAGTTCCTTGAGTTAGCTTGCCAATTGATGGAAAGTCTGTGCGGCACAAGAAAGAACTTTCTTTATCTAGGTCGTCAGAGCTCACATACAAAATTGTATAGTAAAAGCTCTTATAGATCCTGAGTTCCTTGAGGTAGTGCAGCTTCAAGCGGGAAATAGCTAAAGTCTTAAGCAAAGATTATATCAGTATTAATACTAAATTAGTATGTGAGTTAATCAGGCTGACTTTTCCCAGCAAGTCAGGCTCTTCTATGCACTCGGCCAATTTTACAGGGTATCCAAATATAGGGCTGCTGATGAAAATGTGAAAGCTGTAGAGGAACTAGCAACACATTGCTTTCCATTTTCAACACACTTGAACATGCTTCCGCACTTAGGCGTGTGCGTAGAGTGGAACTGGCGTAGCTCGTAGCTGCAGCTGAAGCTGGGGAGTTTATTTCTTTATTTGAGTGGGTAACTCCACTGAAGTGGTGTGAGTGACACGAGCTGCAATCTCCCCCACAAGCCGTCGCCCCTCACCTCACCTCGCCACGCCACGCCACGCCACGCCACGCCTCATCATCAGCTTGTGCAACCCGCAGGCAACAGCCCATTAAGTGTGCACTTCACACGCCTACTAAGTTCATATTACTTACTTAGTTGCGTTTTCTTATGCCTCCCCTCCCGCCTTCCATCCGCCCAACTCTTTTAGCACCCTACACATCCCTGCCCTGTCCTGATTAGCAGCAAGACAGTGTGTGGAAACAGCAGCTAGAACAAGCAACTAGCGAAACAAAGTTCCAGAACTCGAACTTAGCTTGGGGACAGTTTTTAACTCTTTAGAAATTTGGAGAATTTTCTATGAGTCTTACAAGAGCTGTAGAAGAGACAGAGAGAGAGAGAGAGAGAGAGAGAGAGATCAATGCAGCATTATATGAATTTGGATCGTATTTTAAAGCTATTATGCTATTATACATATATAGAATAGATAATAGGATAAGGTACTTTTGGCTTGAATAGAACTAATTTATAAGCACCCAGTCCTTGGCCTATGCTGATCAATGCTGATTCTCAGGCACCAATCGTCTTCTGGGTGTTCTTTAATGCTCTTCGCTACTCTGGCTATATTTTCTTCACTTCATATCACTCTTCACCTCCATCTATAAGTTTGAGTTCCGACAGACTGTATTCAACTGTCCGTGGCAAGCTAATAACTCAGGCTAAGCTTACAAATATTTTTGAAAATTATTTTCATAACTTGAACAGGCAAAAGATATTTGATAATCAAAGGGCACATCTCATGGAACATTTTAAAATTTACACATTGTAAATAACTGCAAAAGTTCTCGAAATACAGCGATCTGAAGTAGTAACACTCTTGTTTGGTCAGCCTCGACAGAGCTCTCATGGCTTCACTGCGAGCAACTTCGAGGCCCCCACAGCGAACGCCCAGCGAAAGTCAAGTCTCAAAATTTAATTACGTCACAAAGGGAAACGAGAAGCTGAAAATCCGCAGACAAAGCAATCGAATGAGCAAACGGATCGGGGAGGGTCGACAGCAGGTGGTGCTGCTGCTGGGCGGTGCGTGAGCTGGCCGCTGTTAGCCAAGACAGCGCCACATTTTCAAACATTAACGAAATGCTTTTAATTGTGCACTTAACGCTCGTAAAATGTGATTTAATAGTTTTATTTGGCTTCAGCCGGATGGGTCCTGGCCGGGTCTGGCCTGGGCTGGGAATGTCCTAGTTCTGTTTGCTGGGCTCTCGGGCGGAAGCGGAAGTGAAGCGCATTATAAGTTGGTCGCGCAGTTTCCTATTAAACCGTAAGCAGTGCGACAGTCCAATTGGAAACGACAAGCCCAGTGAAAGCCCCAGCCTCCCCTCCCCCCGCCTCCTCCCAGTCACCCCCTTAGGCCGTTTGGGGAATTTGCCGCAAAAATGGCAAAGGCGAAGAATAAAATGCGAATTGTTTTCCATTTTGTTGCTGCTGCTGCTGCTGCTGCTCCTGGGTGCTTGGGAACGGGAATCCGTTGAAATCAATGGAAAATTCAAGCTGAAGCACACACAATGATTGCACAGCCAAGTCCCTGAGCAATTCACTCCACTAAATATATATGTATATATATACACGAGTGTGCGGACAAGTTTTTACAACCTGAATCCATAGGAAATTGGAAATGTTTCGAAATGTAACTTACAGAAGGCAGCAAGACGCTACGACGTATATTAAAGTTGTTGATCAGCATGAGTTGATGGAGTCTTAAGCTTTAGCCTTACCAAAGCTCACAGTTGGAAGGACGAGTAGTCAGCTGGACAGAAGGCAGACAGAGTCTTATGGTCAGTCTGTCTATGTATTCGTCTGTCTCAGCCTCTGCTGATATGCCTGCCCGTCGGCTTAACCCTCCTCTGCCTGCTCATGCGTCTATCTCTCCGATCTACTCTGAAAGAGCTAATGCCTTAAGCCTAGATCCTTCCGTCTATCCTTCTATTCTTCTCTAAAAGAGCTAATGCCTTAAGCCTCGATCCTCCTAGGCAAGCGCAGTTTGTTTTTCATTATCGATCAAACTTTCCATTTTCTTGCTATCGATTAAAATCGATAACAAACTTCAGCTTTTTAAATTACGTTTGATGGGGTCATGATGGCCGACCACTTTGGTGTTTAGGCACTCTCAGAGTATACAAAAATATAGCTTAGACTGTATAGACTATGGTCTGTATGTTGATCATAGATTATCTAGGCAATATCTATAGACTAGACTATATAAGATATGACAATCCTGACTATTGACTAGATAGCATATAGTCTTAGCTCTATATAGACAATGGTCGATAGATTATAGATAAACTATGGACTGTATCAATAGACAAGACTATATAGAGCTAGGACTACATGCTATATAGACTATTGACTGTAGTACCCGACTTTGGGATACCTGCTAGTCGAGCACTTATAACTCTAGATAGAGTACTCCTACTTGAGGTCGATCTATATACTACACATACTCTATATACTCCATATACTCTATATACTATATACACTCTACATACTCTATATACTACACATACTCTATATACTCCATATACTCTATATACTATATACACTCTACATACTCTATGCCCTCTATGTACTCTATATACTCTATATACTCTATATACTCTATATACTCCATATACTCTATATACTCCATATACTCTATATACTCTACATAATCTACATAGCCCTATATAAGCTCTACTCTACAAATTCTCGAGTAGTCTGCTCTATATCTTCCATTTACTCCATATACCCAATTTACTCTGACTCTTTAAGCACATCAGCTTGCTCTAGTCCTTTGGCATTGAATAATGAGTCCTTTGCTCGCCTGTTTCTCGTAATCCGTTGCTTTGCTACTTAACACATTATTTTCTCTAAATGACCCATAAAATTGAATTCGATTTAAGATATCTTAAACACTTTGCGGCCGAAATCACATAAGTGCAAATATCTTAAGCCTCTGCAAAGGAATTCAATTGATTGAGGAATTTGCTAAAATAATTGATGGAAACAAAGCCAAAGGCGAGCGCCAGCTGAAGCTGCCAAAGTAATTATGAGTGAGAGCGGAAGGGAGACAGAGAGACAGACAGAGAGAGAATGAGAGAGAGGGAGAGGGAGAGAGAGGGGGGGGGAGAGAGGTAGAAGCCTAAGAAGCAAATCCATCGAATTACGTTTAATCAAATCGCAAACGAAATATTTGAACTCTAAATTTTAATTGAGACAATGAATGGAGTTGGGTGAGTGGGGTGGTTTGGTATCGTCGATGCTCGCCTAAACTACTGCATGGCATCCTGCAATTATTTTATTGCACATCCTGTGAGCCGATGCCGATGCCGATGCCGATGGAATTCCATTAGTCAAAGTCAAAGCCGTCAATCGATTTTTGGCTGGAATTCATTAGAGAGACGCAAATTGTTGAGCAATTTGACACATTTGGGGGGCAAACGAGGGTGGTAAGAAAAGTTAGTGAAGTGCCAAGTAGAGCTCAGGCCGAGTCTTGTTTGCGTATAACTATGATGTGGGGCAATCTTGCTAGCAGAGATTATGCTCTTAGCCTAAAGCTTCAGCGAGGTGCGCTCCAAGAGTTCGCTAAAGTCAGCTAAGTAGAAGTTCGAAATGTTTCACTCACTATGCATAAGAGAGCGTGCCTTAAGTAGTAGCGAAAGTTGCTCAAATAGGTTTATTTAGCGAGGGCTGTTTCAAAAGTTCTCAAATTATTTTGGAAAAAAAAGCAAAAGTTCCATTTCAATATTCTATAGAGATTCTGAGCAGCAGCGCAGCCATTTGCACAGTTTTCTCAATCAACGAGGTGCACTCGAGGAGTTATACGTAGCAGATATTACTATTATATTAGCATTCTTTATTCATTTAGTCAAGTAATCGCTGTAACTTCTTGAGCAGCCCGCGCTCTTATCCTTATCCATGCTTGACTGCATTTGTATAGGTAACGCCTGCTATCTGTTGCCTGCTCCTTGCTGCCTGCAGCTGGTTCCAGTTGACGGCCCAAAGTGGCTGACAAATTGCAGGCCAACAACATTTAGCCCCAAAATCAAGTCGATTCTTTATTTATTTTTAAGAATTTTCTTAAATTTTTTATTTATATTTTAAATAAAATTTTTAGAAATAAAAAAAAGCATTTAAAAGCTGAGCTATGAACATATCTGTCATAAATTTCACAAGTCAAAGGACTTTAGCACATTAAAAGCCACTTTCAAACAGATATGTGTGCGTGTGTGTGTGTGTGTGTGTGTGTAGTGTATCTGTGTGCTGTGTATGCCTAAACCAATTACAGGCGAACGACTTAACAAATTTTCAATTATAGCAAAAGCAACTGCAGCTGGCAACACTAAAGCAAAAAGTCAGCAGGCAAATGAAGAGCCGAAGAAGAAGAAGAAGCAGAAGAAGCAGAAGGAGGAGCAGGAGGAGTGGGAAAAAAGTCGCCTTTAAGCTGAAAACTTTAAACGCTTTCTCTTGGCTTATCGCAAATGACAAATCTTAAAGTGTGCCAGCGCAAACAGAGCGGGCATCAGGGCCAGAACAGAAATAACAACTAGGCCAGATGAAACAAGTGACTAGGTAATGGCAGGGCAGTCGGGCATAGCCGACTATGGCATACCCGGTCCTTTGAGATGGCCAAGGTCTAAGACTGAACCTTGAACCTATATCTAACGATATAGGCGTACAGGCCTCTCTATCTAGCAGCCTGGGCTATTGCCCACCTCAGCAACCAATATGCCCGCTTTTAGCTACGCTCAACAGCTATATAAATAGGTCAAATGGCCAAACATTGCCGAAAATGGGCGAAAATAGCGTAACGTAAATGCTAACGAAATAATCGCACAGCGCCATCTAGCGTCGAGCTGGGCTGGGCTGGGCTGCGAGGGATGGCGTACACCCTTAGCACTTAGCTCCCCCAGAAACGAACGAAGCAACTGCAAATAATCATGAGCATAAACAGCGAGTAAAACACCAAACACCCCTCGCCCCTCGCCCCTCGCACCTCGCCTCTCTTGTTGCTATTAAGAAGGGGCCGTGGGTGGCTTGGGTGGTAATTGTCGCTAAGTTCCGACAGGCAAATAACAGGTAAATGTCTTTCGAAGGCAATTGCAAGTGTTCTTAAAGCTCGAAAATAAACTCAATTTGATTTTGTATATCGAAATTTAGATGCGGAGTACGAAGATCTATGGGAGTAGAGAGGATTACGAGTAAAGCATATATGTATATGCATCTATCTAACATTTGAAGTCTTATGAAGCTTTTTTGACTTTAGTTATTCCCCAATTCCGACCTCTCTCTCTCTCTCTCTCTTTCTATACTATGCTTTCTACTTAACCTAACTTCCATTATAACACCCATAAAATGTGACGTAACCAAGCCAAGCTCTATCTCAACTCTATCAGGAGACACTCTCCCCAGATATATAGCAACTCTCGTATCAGCTGTCATTGCATATTGTGTTCGATCTAGGCAGTCTAGGGATATACGTAGAGCCGTTTATTATATGTGTTTACTTAGTGTAACGTACAGCTCCGACAAAGTTTGGTCGTAATTGAGCGGAGCTGTGAGAAGATCGGGAAATGTCGAGATATCAGTATGGGGATCTGATATTGGAGGCATTCATGGAGTTCCGTCGGCCCATGGCGCTCGAGGAGGTCATTGAGTACGTTGCCGAAATGGCGGACAAGTCCGTTCCGGAGGTTCGTCTCGCCGTGGACAATACGCTGACGGCGGCCTGGCTGCACGGCTTCGTGAATCGCGAGGATGAGCTCTACTACCTGGAGGCGAGTGTCAAGCCAGATGAGAGTGACGAGAGCAGTGCCAGTGGCTCAGCCATCAGGATCACCAGCTCCGGATGCTACGTCGAGTCCCGCCGGAGCAGCAGACGAGTCAAGAAGCACACGAGCGTACGTAGGTGAGAGCACATACATACATATATCCCGATCAGAATGACTCTCTCTCTCTCTCTCTCTCTCTCTCTCTCTCTCTCTCTCCCCACTCAGAGGTGGGATAGCGGCAAACCCAAGCCCGGATACTCCGCACGGACCAGATCAGCAGCTGGCGAGGATGCGACCCCGCCTCCATGACACCATGCAAACGTATTGCATGCTGTCCGCCGGTCTGCCAGGCCTGGAAGAATATCCTTATTAAATTTGAACGTATTTTGAATAAATATATTCTGTTTGAAAGCTGAAAGGTGTGCAATTTACAGGGCATATGACCGGGACTGCGATGGGTCTAACTAGGTTAGTCTCAGTCCCTAGGAAGGTGCCCCTAGCCGACCCTCTATAGACTGTTCGCCAAGAGCTTCACTTCTTAACCTATGCCACCCTACCCCACTCTAAGTCCTAGGGTATCTGAGTGCGCAGGCAACAAATGTTTTTGGATAGGTCTAGTTGCCCTTAGGAAACGCCCTATCACCCTATCACCCTACTGCCCTACCACCCTACCATCCTACCGGTCCTTGCAGACCTACCGCCTTACAGACCTACCACCCTATGGGCCTATCGCCCTACCATCCTACAGCTCTACCGCCCTACCGCCCTACCATCCTACCGCCCTACCATCCTATGGCCCTACCGTCCTTCCGCCCTACCGCCATACCACCTTAGTACCCTATCGTCCTACCGCCTTACAGACCTACCACCCTATGGGCCTACCACCCCACCGCCCTATCGCCCTACCGCCCTACCGCCCTACCGCCTTACCACTTGACTGCCCTACCCCCCTACCGCCAACACTGCTCCCCACTCTGCTCAACTCTTCATTAAGTTCATTGTTCTATTGATAGGCTGAGCTACCCCACGGCACTCCACACATTCCAGGGTATACGAGAGATACCAAGTCAAAACCAAAAAAAAAAAGAGCAAAACAGACAACCAAAAATACAATTGCGCCCAAAAATCTGTGAGCAAATCAAAATCAGTCCGAATCAAAGAGTCCATTCAAGTGGGCGGCCCCAGCGGGGGCCGTTGCGAGGGCCGATCGGTTGGTTGTCGGCAAATGCCTGTGGCTTTCGACTAATGCAACTCCTTTGCAGCTCTGCTCAAATTGAGGTTTGTTCGGGCCCAGCGCCATTGTGCCGCGTGGCCAGCGGCTCTCAGACAAAGGGAGCCAGAGTGGGCGCTGACTAACTGCTGCTGCTGCTGGCCAGGCACACAACATTCGCATCTCCATCCACATCCGCATTCATATCCGCATTCACATTCGCAGTGCGCTCTGCACGAAAAACAATCCAAGAAATCAGTTCGCATTGAAATGTTGTTTTAATTGCGATTCCAGTCGAAAGAGAGTTGTTTGTTGTTTCCGCCAGTCCGTCCCCAGCGGCTACCGATGGACGGGACACGGGTGGGCGTGGTCAGGAGCGGGTGGGATGGGGGTGTGGGTGGTGTCGTGTACATAGCAGTTAGGCGTACACTTAGCCAAGGGCAGCAGAGCGCAGCCAATTGGCAAAAATGCTTTGACATTGCGCGCAGAAAGCTGCAAATCCAATGTGAATACTTTAATAACTGCCATGTGATCGACTAGCAGATACCCTGCAAAGACTCAAATGTACTTTAATTTGAATATTTAATGCCATAAGCTGCCCGTTTGACTGCAAACTTATTTTAATACGTGAAAACTCAATGTGATCGACTAGCAGATACCCTTTAAAATACCCATTAAAGACCAAAATGTACAGTTTAATTTCAATATTTCATGCCTACAGCTGTTCGATTGAGTGTAAACTTATTTTAATACGTAAAAGCCCAATGTGATCGACTAGCAGATACCCTGTAAAGCTGAAAACATCAATATCTGAGCAGTGCTTGACTAATAGTTACCCCGACAAGGGCTCTAACTCGAAAATTCAGTGATATACGCTTGTAGTGAACACTGCTCGACGAGGAATACCCTGTGCATAGGGCAGCTTTTATGGCTTGCGCCTAAGCATATCCAATTTGGTATCACTTGCTCTCATAAGAGATTCATCATAGATGTATATGGGCTCTAGATAAGTTTATTATTACAATACATTCAATCTATATACCCCGCAGTCACATAGTTACAGGGTATCAACATTAAGCCTACATTCGAATAGGCAACATATAACGACTCAACTGATGCACTTCAGTTAAGATATATCTGGAAGTAGACAAGTAGTATTGTACTTCAAGCCCATCAACAATCTATGTGAACTCTCAGCTTTTCCCTCATGGCCATACATTAGGGCCAACGGCTCCCTCGAATCGCTATGCCCCATTTGTGTAGCGCATCAAATGCCAAAATTGACTGCATCATTTGTAGGCTCCGAAATTTGACCGCGTTTGCTATTCAAATTCAAATCAAAATCCAAATCGAAATCGAAATTCAAATTCAAATCCAAATTCCCACTCAGATTCAGTTTCAGCTTCAGATTTTTGATTCGATTTCTATTTCTGTTTCCATTTGCATTTCTGACTCGGATTCAGTTAGTGATTTGGATTTTGCACTTTGCATTCGCTTTGCGATTGTTAAACGCAGCTGAATATGTGCCATGTGACTAGTAGATACCCTGTAAATGAGTCAAGGACTCGAAAATCAATCAATATGTGATAAATGCTTGAAAATGTTAAGAACATATGCCTAAGATAGTACTATATATATATACATATAGTATAAACAATATTCGACAAATTTACAGGGTAGCTCAAAGTCAACACTGTCTGATAAAAGTATATCTATATAGATTTAGGTACATATATAATCCATGTCATTGTGATATGTTCTGCTGCCGAGCTCATCAAGCTCATCACAAAGCATTCTTTAATAATTACAGGGTATATACAGTTTGTATTTATTTTTGTGTGACTTTAGCACTGCCACTTAGAGTATTTTCGCTTACAGCTAACTAAGGAACAGTTGTGCAAATTGTACATAATATTAGGGGAAAAGTTCATACTCTATAGGTAACTTATAACAGGGTATCTTGGCTCTATGCCCTCTACAACTGACTTTTGAACAAATAGTTAAGCAGAGAACCGATTAATTATAGCTAACATCAAAGCATTATTACAGGGTATATGGCTTGGTCAATCGACGAGGCAGCTGAGGCGCATCACTCCAACTGTTGATTCCTGGGACTGTCGCCAGCTGGTGCAACAGCGCGCGCTTGGGGAGCCGGCAGGAAGTCGAGCGACTGTGCGCCACTGCAAGGGGAACATTAAAAATGCATTCGAATCGATTGCCTCCAGCCGCCTCCTGCCTCCCGGCTACCGCCTCAGGTGGGGAGCGGTCAGCAGCACTCCTTGTCCTGCTTGACTGTTCCCTAGGCGCGCGCGCTCATTGCCCACGCTGAACGTTGTACAAATTGCATTAAGTTCTCCTTATGAGCGCAACTCGTTATCAACTCTTTGCCTGCCCATTTCCGACACTGCCTGCTCCACCTGCTCCTCCTGTTGGTGCAGTTTCCTTTTCTCCATGTTCGCCTTTTCTCCGTCGTCTACCTCTTTCCTTGGGCTACTTCTCGTGCTGCTGCAACTATTGTTTCTGCTTGTTTCTGTCAGCTCCTTTTCCTCTTCTTCTGCTCCTCCTTATTCTGGGTTTCCTCATCTTCTCACTCTTAGCCTTTAACTTCCTATCCTTTCTTTCCTTCTCCTTCGCCATCTACCTGGTTCCCATTTTCCTTTCACAGTTCCTTTCTTCTCCCCTTTCTCCTCCAGCTGCTTCTCAGTCTTCGCTTCTTAAACCTATAGCTCCTTCTCTTAGCCAACTACCAGGAGCAGAAGCAGATGCTGCATCTCCTCCTGCTCTGACTCCCACTACTGCTCTGCAGGCTTCTCTTCCTTTAGCTCCTCTTCCTCCTCTCGACTCGATACTGCTTCGCATTCTTTCCTTTCTCCTCGTGCGGCTGTTTCTTCTACTTCTTCCACCGGCAATGCTCTGCTCATGCTTGCCTCCTTCTATTAACTTCTCATCACCTCTATCCCACTTGCTTCCTTCTGTTGATCCATCCTGTGCTCCTCCTCTTGTTCATCAGCTTCTGCTCCTTTTCATCATGAGCTACTCCTACAGCTCTTCTTCTAATACTCTCCCTCCTACTCCTTGTCTTCCTCCTTTTCCTTCTGCTACTGCTTCTCACTTTCGCCTACCTCCTGCTACTCCTGCTCCTTCTACTTTTCCTTCCCTCGATTGCCTGCTCCTGTCTACCCTCCTTCATCCTTCGCCACTGCTTCTCCTCCTGCTTGCCTCCTTCAGTTAGCTCCTCATCACCTCTGTCCCACTTGCTTTCTTCTGTTGATTCATTCTCTTCACCTTCATCTTCTCATCATCACCTTCTCCTGCAGCTCTCCATCTCCTACTCCCTCTCCATGGCTTGCTCCTTCTCCCAGTCTGCCACCTTCTCCTCGTTCTCCTCACTCTCTTCAGCTCAACGCCTGCCCCGCCTCGCCTCGCCGGCCGCCTTGCGGAAGCGATTGTGTGAGCCGCTGCCAAATTGTTTGCTCGCCGCGAGCAGCGCCGAGGAGCCGGCGACCTCGTCCTTTTCGGGCAGATGCGCCACGTGCAGTATGTCCCAGAGCAGCTTGCCGCTCTCCTGCGACTGCAGCAATTCGGCCAGCTCCGCCGGGCTGAGCTGCAGCAGCTGGCGCAGGCTGCCGCCCTTTCGCATCAGGCCGTGGACGTTGCGCGTGTTGACGCCCGGCAGACGCAGCAGAAAGTCGTGGATGGCATTGTTGTACTGCAGCTGGTCGCCAGGGACTGGGCCGGCCTCGTCGCTGCCCAGGGCGGCGGCCACCTGGGCATCCGGCTCCTGCTTGCCCAGCTTGAGCTCCTCGAACAGCTGGGCCGTCGCGTACGGACTGGGCGACCAGATGAGGCGCAGCCGCGGGAAGTGCAGCGTGAGCAGCTGCAGCTTCTGCACGATGTCCGCATTCGTGGCCGTCGTCTGCTGCGAGAGCATGAACTTGCCCTGCAGATGGAACGGCCGGTTCTGGTCGAACTCGATGAGCAGGACGGGCTTGGCGTAGTAGCGCTGCATCTGCACGCACTGGTTGTAGAGCCGGCCCGAGTTGAGGGAGCCGATCAGATCCGAAATGGACTTGCGCTCCACGCACATCTCCGGCGTCAGGATGTAGTCGCCGATGGTGATTGTCACCGGCACCACCTCCAGCCCGCGACGGTGGATCAGGCACGGCAGATCGGAGCGAAACTCCCGCATATCCACGATTATCTTGGGCGTGATCCGGGCACTGGCCAAGGCCACGCCCGTCGCGGCGCCCTGACGGCTCTTCGCATTCGAGGGCTCCTCGTCGTCGTAGCTCTTATACAGGACGAAGGCCTCGTCCGTTTTGCCATCCTGGTACTCGGGTATGACCATTTTCTATACGAATAGAAGAAACATCGAATGAGACAAGGTTGCAATGATGGACTAGCAGATACCCTGTCTAAAGATACCCTGTCTAAAATGGCATTCAAAGGAAATCCTATTCGCCCTTCTCTGCGATTTTCATTAAACAATCTCTCTTTCTATCTCTATCTTAACCTCTCTCTCTCTCTCTCTCTCTCTCTCTCTGTCTCTCTCTCTCTGTCTATCTCTATCGCTCTCCTCCTCTCTCACTCACACTCTTCGTTTCGATGATCAGCTCAAAGGCCGTCTTCTCCCGCCGCAGGCTGGTCAAGTAGGATTGCTCCTCGACGGTGCGCGCATGGATCAGGAAATAGATTTTCATGCGCTCGTCGGGCGGCAGGCGTCGCCGCGCCTCGAACACCTCCAGCTGCCGTATGGCCGTCACATTCGTGTTGTACATGATGACGTAGTGCGGCTGGAGCTGCTCGAGCATGTGCTCGAGGGCCATGGAGCCCTCGCGCTCCGTCTTGAACGTCTGCAGGCAGATGCAGGGCTGACGATGGGCGGCCAATGCGGCGGACACATCGAACTGCTCCAGCTCGGGTATGATCTCGAAGATGGAGGCATTCGGATCGGGATCGCTGGGCGCCGCCTGGGTCATGGTGAGCATGTAGCTCTCCTCGAACAGCTGCTGCTGCAGCTGGGCCTCCGCATCCGTTTCGCTCAGCAGCTGCGAGAGCTCGTCGAGCTGGGGCTGGCCCGCCGGAGGAGCAGCCATCGGTTCCACCTTGACCTGGGCTGCCTTCGTCGCCGACTCCGCCATGGCTGCGCCTTGACTCTGCGCGGCGAACTCGTCGCTCAGCTTGCCCACGAGCACCTCGTGGCGCAGCGCCTGCTGCAGCAGGTAGCGCGCGCCGCCTTGGGTCAGGTACTGCTTCAGCTGGTAGCAGGAGCGCGCATCCTGGCAGAGTATCAGCACCTTGGGCGGCTCCAGATGATCGGCCCCACGACGACGACTCATATCCCCGGGAATATCCTGGGTGAGCAGCTCGCTCAGCGCCTGCCACTTGGGGCACGGCTCCGGCGCGAATTCTGCGCAAGAAATTGGTGAAAATTTGTGAAGGGAATTGCGGGCGACGCGCTCACCATTTTGTCCGTTGTAGACGCGCTGCTTGGAGAGCACGAATATCTGCTCGGCGGCATCCATGAGCGTCCAGCCGGAGTTGCTGATGGCGTACTCCGTGCTGCGATAGCGCTTGATCAGGGCGTACGAGCTGACTGCGTCGTGGTACATCGTGGAGCTGGTATAGAGCGAGAGGGTATATTAGTGATTGACAGTGATTGATTGACTGAGATTGTCTCATTGAATGACCAGCTGGTTGATAGACTGATAGCTTAATGAGAGACTAACAGATTGAACGTCTGATTGATTGAGATTGACTAGTTGATTGATTGATTGATTGACAGTCTAAGTGATTGTGCAGCATATTGATTGACTGAATAATTGAACTGATTGAGAGGCTAGCTCTGCTTATTAGACTGATTGATTGGCTGGCAGATTGATTGATTGACTGACTGATAGACAGCTCAATAGCAGATTGATTGACAGCTTGATTGAGATTGACTATTGATTGATAGATTGACTAAATGCACGATTTAAAGTCTGATTGATTGAGATTGATTGACTGACTTGGTCTGGTTGATTGACTGAATGATTGATGACCGTTTAATTGATCGACCAGCAGATTGATTGATTGAATTACTCAATGATTGACTGGCTAAATCTTATTGATGGATAGATTGACTAACTGATTGACTGGCAGAGTGATTGACAGCTTGATTGATTGACTGAGTAGCTGATAGATAGACCGGCAGCTTAATGGCTGATTGACTGATTGACTTACAGCTTGATTGATTGATAAGTCAGGCTGATTGAGCTGCAGATTGACGGATGGCCTATGATTGATTGATAGGCTGACAATCTCTGATTGATAGGCGATCAACAGATTGATTGATTGACTGATTGAACATGATATACATATATCACTCAGAAATTGGACTTCAACTGAAGCAGATTTGGAATATCAGAAGATTCCCCTCAATTGGCCACTAATCTCTGCCAGAACTATATACAATCTATATATGGATGATCCCCATCCGAGTCCCGGACTCACATCATCAGACTGCGGAGTATCTTGAGGTCCGCCACGATGAGTTTCGTTTGGGAGTTGAGCTGATGCCAAATGCAGTCCAGTTGGGCCTGGAGGATCTTGTGGAACTTCTTGGTGACGCAGTTCTCCACGGTGACCGCTTCCATGTCGACGGTGCGATTGATGCGCTTGATCTCCCTGACCAGGAAGTTCATGATGTCCAGAATGTGGGTCTGGATGGAGCTGACGCGCGTGCTGAGCGGCACGTGCAGCTCGATGGTTTGGGCCTGCCACGGATGCAGTGCGGCACGGACTGTGGCGTGGAAACGCGGCCAGATGTACAGCTGTTTGACGAACAGATTGCGCATGGTGCGCTCGATGTGCGAGTAGCCGATGGTGAAGGCCTCCGGGCTGCACGAGAACGCCTTGATGAAGCCCGTCTTGTTGCGCTGGCGATAGAGCCGCAGGGCGAACGCCTCCTGGCAGCTCTCGACGATGCTGTGCGCGCGCAGCACAATGATGCCCGTGATCAGCTCGATGGGTATGCGCTGCTTGAGTAGATCCACGACCAGGATACGCGTGGATATGAACTGAATGCCGCCCTCCAGGTAGACGCGTTCGCTGGAAAGGAGGAGGAGACAGGTGAGCCTGATTTGGTTAGAGGGAAACGCCACCTACCGTTCGGTAGCCGTGTTGGCCACCTCGTGCACATATTTGGGCTCCAGCTTGGACTTGTAGTACTGCTCCTCCCAGTCGGAGCTGTTGATCACCAGCAGCAGATTGCCCGCGTCGCTGTAGACCTTCAGGATGTGGCGCAGGACGCGCTCATAGCTCAGGCCTCTGCGGGGTAAGGTAATGCATTAGTTGGAATGGAAAGAGGAGCCTGCTGTCCATTTACTTGGCCGCCACGAGCAGTCCATCCGCGTGCACCGAGTCGAGAAACATTTGCTTCTCATACTCCAGCAGCTGAACGTCTTTGCGCATGAGATATTCCTCGGCCGTGACCAGATTGGCCAGGTCCTCATCACCTATATTATCACTCGACTCGGGCAGTGCACTGGGCGCTGGCTGTTCATCAGTTTCCTGTGGCTGCACTTCGGCTGCTTCTGCCATGGCGCAATAATTTCACAAATAAACAAAACAAACGCAGCCGGCATTTGCCTATCGATAATTGGTATGCGCGCAACAGCTGCACATTTGCATATCGATACGTGCGTGCTTAGTGGCCCACACACGTTATATTGCGTCTGATGAGACAACAGCTGTTGTGCAATTTTTGAATTAAAATAGATGTATATATAATATATTTTAATTCATTCTGTGTTATATTACAATATATTGCTTATGGTAAACTAAAAAACAAGTTATATATGTTGCATATGTAATATGTGATCATTTTATATATATTATCTATGGTTTTCAGAATTTTCATTAACATATTTTTATTTTTATATATATTCTACTACTTATTTGATTTCTAATAAGATTGAATTGGAAATTATTCTTGACATATGTCAATATTAATTGCGTTGCTTTTGATTATTTAAACTTCAGTTTTGACAAAACCTATCGATATGCGCCACTTGACGTACTGAACTATCGGCAATTGTGCGTGTCATCGATGTGTGTAGCACATGTGCCCGGCTTTTAACTTCAATTTAGGATTACTTGCAATTCTGTCGAATCAGTTCTTAAATTAGTTTTCTGAAAATTTTTCAAAAAAAAAAAATAATTTCTTCACAATGGTTGACGATGTATCAGCTTTCGTTGCTTACGGCATAGCGTTGAAGAAGAAGCAGCCGAAACGCGGTAAAAAGAACATGCCGCAGAGGCGCTGGCAGAAGAAGGCAGTCGCAAAAGCGCTAAAGAATATGATGAAGGGTAAGGCAAAAAAGAATAACGGCAAACCTTTGCGTCGTCTGATCAAAAAGAAGCCAAAGAGCAATCAGCCGCAGCAGTCGTCATCGAGCAGCAGCGTTGCCCGCAACACCAACGACGACGACGAATTTCGCACAAACAACGCCAGCCGCAACATCATGATTGAAGATGGTAACGGTGGCAGCGATGCCAGTGGTGACAGTGATACTAGCTACGATAGCGACACCAGCGGCTGCGGCTGCGAAGATTGCAGCGAATGCGCCGTCGGCAGCTGCAGCGACTCCGATGAGGACAGCGAGGCAGAGCAAGAGAGCGGTGAGAGCCAGAATGATTATAGCGGTACTACAAGCGTTGGCGATGAGAGCCAGAATAACGGTAACAGCACCATGAGCACTAGCCAGAGCCAGACCGACAGTGAGACCGACAGTGAGAGCGAGAGCGAAGATGAAGAAGGCAATGCTCGCCGCTCGCATAACGGTGAAACGCTCAGCGATTATCAGTTCAGTGAGGAGTACACGCTGAACAGCAGCGAAAGCAACAGCACAAGCAGCGGCTCGATCGTAATTATGCAGCCGCCAACGGTTGCCCCACGCAAACCACCCAAGCGCAAGGAGCCCGAGATGGACGACAACAACAACAACAACAACAACGGCAGCAGCAGCAAGAAGGTGCCCAAGAAGGAGCCATTGGATAAGGTGGCACATGGACGTGCTACTCCGGCACCCTCGTGCCCGCTGCCGCCGCGACCCATCAAGACGATGATCAAGTCGTGCCCGTTGCCCCGCAAGGCGCCCGCCGTCAAGGTCGAGCCCGGCAAGGCGCTCGCCGTCAAGCCGGTGCCCGGCAAGGCGGCCGCCGTCAAGCCGGTGCCCGGCAAGGCGCTCGCCGTCAAGGTCGAGCCCGGCAAGGCGCTCGCCGTCAAGCCGGTGCCCAGCAGTTGCCGCCTGAGCAGTCGCGAGTCCATGACCAAGACGGCGCCCAAGTCATGCCGCCTCTCCAGCTCGCCGGCCAACAAGATGGCGGCCGAGCAGCGCAAGTCGAGCAGCAACGAGAACGAGATGATGCTGACCACGGACGTGGAGGAGCCGCGCGGGCCCGTGCATGAGGAGAACAGCATCGAGGAGGGCAAGCGCATCCTGCACTGGCTGATCAATCCGATGAGCTCGGAGTGCTTCTTCGAGCAGTACTGGGAGCGCAACGCCTGCCAGGTGAAGCGCAAGCATTCCGACTACTTCGCTCCGCTGATCTCGTTCAAGATGATCGATGAGATGCTCATCCGCAACCACCTGGAGTTCACCACGAACATCGATGTGACCACCTACAAGAGGGGCGAGCGCCACACCCTCAATCCGGACGGACGCGCCATGCCCCCAGCCATTTGGGGCCATTACGGCGAGGGCTGCAGCATTCGCATCCTGAATCCGACCACCTATCTGCCCATGCTGCGCCAGTTGTGCGCCACAATGCAGGAGTTCTTCCACTGCCTGGTGGGGGCCAATGTCTACCTGACTCCGCCGAACAGCCAGGGCTTTGCGCCGCACTACGACGACATCGAGGCCTTCGTCCTGCAGGTGGAGGGTCGCAAGCGCTGGCGCTTGTACGCCCCGCCGAAGCCGTCGGACGTGCTCGCGCGCACCTCTTCCGGCAACTACAAGCAGGAGCAGCTGGGTGAGCCGCTCCTCGACACCGTGCTCGAGTCCGGCGATATGCTGTACTTCCCGCGCGGCACCGTGCACCAGGCCGTCACCGAGAAGAACCAGCACTCGCTCCACATCACGCTCAGCGTCTACCAGCAGCAGGCGTACGCCAATCTTGTGGAGACGCTCATACCCAGCGTCTTGGAGCGCGCCGTCAAGCATCACTTGAGCCTACGCCGTGGTCTCCCCCTCGACATCTGGCGTCATCTCGGCCTGGCCAACGGCGGCAAGCAGAGCCAGGCGCGCGACGAGCTCCTGGAGAACATCAGGGATCTCGTCCAGAAGCATTTGATCCCGAGCGATGCCCAGATCGACTCCGCCGTAGACCGACTGGCCAAGCGCTACCAGCACGAGGCGCTGCCGCCCTGCGTCAAGCCCGAGGAGAAGGCCCGCACCGTCTTCGGCTCGCGCAGCGAGCCAGACGCCAGCGGCCAGTGCCTGTGCGACTACCAGCTAACGGAGCGCACCAGCGTGCGTCTGCTCCGGGCCAACATCCTGCGCCTGGTGGCCGAGGGCACCAGCATCCGTGTCTACTACTACGTGGACAACGCTTTGGAGTACTGCAAGTACGAGCCCAACTACATGGAGATCCAGCCGAACGAGGCGCCCGCCGTCGAGATCCTGATGACCAACTATCCGGCGTACACCAAGGTTTCCAAGCTGCCGCTGCGCAACGCCGAACGCCGCATCGAGGTGGCCACGGCCCTCTGGGAGCGCGGGCTGCTCATGACCGAGAAGCCCTTCAAGTAGAGCATCCGGATACATCCAGATAGATCTCTTCCGTATCCGGATCTCCTATATCTTTAAGCTTAGGTTAAGGTTTTTTTTTACACTAATACGTGCCAGGACTATCAACATACCCTGTAATGCACCATATACACCAGAGCGCAAGCTGGCTCACATGTTTATCCGGTACACTATATACACTATAGCATACCCTGTGATAGACCCAAGAGGCCATACACACACCCGCACACACACATCTTGTAAAACGTCGAGCCACTCAGGCATACGACGTTATACCCTGTAATACCGCTGGGGCACGCACACTTATACACTACGACATGCCCTGTAATACAAAAACATGATCATATAACACTGAAACATACCCTGTATACACATACTGAAGGCTAAAACATACCCTGTAGTACAACAAAATGATCATATACACATCGTAAGCACTATAAGTTGCCCTGTAATACAAAAACATGATCATATAACACTGAAACATACCCTGTATACACATACTGAAGGCTAAAACATACCCTGTAGTACAACAAAGTGATCATATACACATCGTAAGCACTATAAGTTGCCCTGTTATACAAAAGCATGATCATATGTCACTATAACATACCCTATAATACCAAAACGTGGGATAGTACACATACTGATCACTATAACATACCCTGTAATACAAGAAGCATGTTGCAAATGCTCCTGCTGCTGCTTCTCACACACAATTCTAAATCAAAGCATACCCTGTAATACCCAGTAATAGGCGATTTTAAGCAGGCAGACTATAATATACCCAGTAATACACCAAAACTATACACAATTTGTACACTCGGAAAATACCTTGTAACTCTCACTGCGAACACCCGTTGCTGCTGATGACTTAACAACAGACGTATAAGCAAGCGCCCTCAATAGAGACTTTTAGGACTGTTATTATCTAGCGATACGAAATTTTAGAATCGGAAATCTTCCAAACAATTGTAATCAAATTTGGGCCCAGCAAGAGTCAAGAATAAATTATCTGTGAAAGAATCAAAGCGGATTTTATATATATAATCTTGTACATATGTAAGCTATATCAATATTCTCTTATATGGGTATAAGACCAAAGGTCTTTATATAGATCTATATGCCTATATTATCTTGCTCATCTACAAGAAGTTTCTGGGAAGAATAGACGGTTCTTATACGTCAAACTCACGGAGTATAAGAGCAGCTTCTTTCACTCTTATACGAAAGCTCTTATAACAGCCAGAGGAACTCTGAAAGGAACTACTTGAAAGCTATAAGAGCAACTGAGCTGTGCTTTAGCCTCATATTGATGCAGTATAAGAACAGCTTTCATTCTTATACGAAAACTCTTATAACAGGTAAAGGAACTTTCAAAAAAAGAACTGATTCAGAATTATAAGATCAAATGAGCTCTGCTTAGAGCCCCCATACAGTGTGCAGTATAAGAAGAGCTTATACCTCACACACACAGTATAAGACCAGCTTCTTTCACTCTTATACGAAAACTCTTATAACAGGCAAAGAAACAATGCAAGGAACTAGTTCAAAGTTACAAGAGCAGCTGAGGTACGCTTATACCTCATATTCAGGCAGTATAAGAACAGCTTCCACTCTTATACAAAAGCTCTTATAACAGGCAATAGAGCTATTTTAGAATTATAAGAGCTCTGTATATACCTCACATTCATGTAGCATAAGATCAGCTTATACCTCACACTCGCACAGTATAAGACCAGCTCCTTTCACTCTTATACAAAAGCTCTTATACCATGCAATGAAGAATCGACTCGAAAAATACAAGGAAATATATAAGAAAACGGTTTTTAATGCAGTACACATACATATATGATTTACTTACTATATACACACATACTCATATATATATATATATATATGTATATAAAAGGGAAAACTAGAGAAGCCTTTGGCTTCAGCTTCAGGGCTCAAGCGCTGCGAATTCGCTTGCGCTCGCGATACAAGCTCTCCTTTTGTACTGAAAAGGGAGGAGTAAAGGTAATTAACATATCACAGAGTGATATAGCACACACTCACTGTACGGATCGAAGCGAATCAACTCTATTTTGTCCGCCAGGCGCTCGCGGAAGACATTGAACTGGTGCCCGCTGACCACGCTCTCCATCAGCACCATGATGCGCCTGTTAATAAATCAAATTATCTATTAGTTGTAGCTAAATATGTTGTTAAATGATGGTCGTTCACTTACTTGCTCTTGACTTTCTTGAATAGCACATCTGTGAGCCTCATTTTTGTTAGAATTTGCTGAATTTAATTAACTACTTCGGTGAACACCTGAAAATTGTTGTGCAAGCCGACAGCTGAGAAAGTGCTAAATAATGACAAAAACAGCTGATCGCCAGTGAGCTATCGATTGTTGTGCGGTCAAGCTGTGTGCGTAATTTGAAATTGACTGCTTTAATTCATATGTTAAATAAATTAATATTATTATTACTACAAATATTAAGTTTACTTGCTTACTTGCGCTTGACTTTCTTGAATAGCACATCTGTCAGTCTCATTTTTGTTAGAATTTGCTAAATTTAATTAACTATTTCGGTGAAAATTCTTGTGCAAGCCAACAGCTGAGAAAGTGCTAAAAAACGACACATACAGCTGATCGCCAACACATGTCAGTGAGCTATCGATTGTTATGCTGTCAAGCTGCGCGCGTAATTTGAAATATACAGCTTTAATTCATATGTTAAATAAATTACTACAAAATTGAAGTTTATTCATTGATTTTTTACTCATTTACTTGAATCATTTCAATTGCAGCGAAAAAATCTGTTAATAAAATACCATAAATTGCTGTTTGCTCTAACATGCTCTGCTATCAAACAACGCGCATAGCATAAAACAAGTTGATTCTTATACAATATTAATGCAATGTATAGCTTTATTTCTATTTTTAGTTAATTTGTCTAATTTTAATCCACTTAAGCTTTGTTTATAAGTGGATTAGCACTTAGATTGCATTATAAAGCGCTAAAAAAGGCCACGCGCATGCCACTAATCGCACACACGTGCCTATCGATTATTGTAGTTGAGCTGTGTGGGCTTAGCGCGCGCAATTCAAATTGTATTTACTTGCGGCTTTGATGTCTTTTGTTTGCTTTGCTGTTTACCTTGGAGCTTGCAGCTGACACTGAAACAGGCTTAACCTCCTGCGAATATCTAAGTCATCGCGTGTCCCTGAAGCCAATGCAAAGCAGTGCCTAATCCACTTATGTTTATTTCTTTATATATATATTTAAAGCAATGCAAACAGGCGAAGCGCGTCTGAGCCACCCCCGCCTGCTCTTGGCTGGGGCTCACGATCTGGCTGGCTAGACAAGAGTCACATCACACACATCAATAAGCGCATGACTAGACTTCCGCTGCCGACGTCGCCGTAACCCCCTACCCCCCGCTCTTCGTGGGGTGTTTCCTTGCCGTTTCCGTTTTGTTGCGCTGGTCGTTAAATAGCTTAAGCTGATACAAATTAAATTAAATGAATACATAGCAAGGCGCTCATTGTCAGGGTCAACAGGGGGGTGGGGGGAGGGGGGGGGTGGGGTGCACGCATGCATAACCTCAAACAATGACGCCAATTGGCACAAAAGCTTAGATGTGTAATCCTGTCAGATTTGACTGTAACGGTAACTGTAACTGTAACTGTTGTTGTTGTTATTGTTGATACTTGGACCTATTAGCATACACACACACACACACATGTGTGTGCATGTGTGTGTGTGGTGAGGCTAAGGTCAACAGCATCGGCAGCAACAAGAGCCGAATAAGCCCAACTTTACGCAACTACAGTTATATCTATGCGTGTGTGTGCGTGAGAGATAGTGGGAACAATCAGTTCGGCAGCAGCGGCAGCAGCTGTAAAGGCGGTAATTTGCCTTGATGCGCTGCTCACGTGCTTTCGCACGTTGCTCAACACTAATGGCCAAAAAGCACGTGCAGCATCTCGCTCGCACCCGTACCAGAACCCTTGTTGCCTTGAATGCAGCTAAGCTTTGGCCAGCTTTAGAAACCAAACAAAAACATCAAAACACACACACGCACACACATGCACAGAGACAGCAGCTCTGCACAATACAGCCCATAAAAGTAGACTAACAAAATTGAGCAACGACCATAAATATATAATAATATAGAATATTTTCGATTAGTTATCAGTTATATATTCATTATTATTCCAAAAAATAACATAAATAATATAAAATGTTTAGTCTACAGTCTCTTTCGAGAGCCTGCCCTACTCTGCTGGACGGCAGTGTGGGCAAGCACAGGGCACTCACACAGATGCAGCTGTTGTCGTAGTCGCACTTGTAGAGCTTTTCGGGCTGTGAAGCCAAAAAGCTCACTGACGCTGACGACAACGTCATCGTGTAAATAAACGCAAGTTCAGTCCATCAACGACACTCGTGCGAGGCGGACGCGGTAGCGCGCGCAACTCTGTCTCTCTCTCTGTCTCTCTCTGTCCAGTGCCATAAACAAACCATAGACAGGAGTAGTAAGAAAAAGTTGCCTTACCCGTTAACAATTGCCAAACACCAAATTTTTTTCGCATTTTTTTTCGCGTGCTGCGTGCAAATAAAACAACAACAACAACTTTTTCTTGCTATTTCCGAGTGCGCTTCTCCATATATATTTTTTGTTGCAATTTTTTCATGTGTTTACAGCTAATGCAAAAAATTTGAAATAAAAATAACAAGAAAATGCCAAACAAAAAAATATAAACAACAAATCACAGGCTACATTTACAGCTACAGCAGCAGCAGCAGCGGCGGCGGCAGCAGCAGCGGAGGCAGCTGCAGCAGCGCAGCATACGCCAGCGCTAGCGCCGACAGCGGTAAGCATTCAAAATATTAGTTAAAAGGCCAAAGACAAAACAAAAACAAAAACAAAAACAAACAACGAGCAGAAGAAGAAGTAGAGGAAGAGGAAGAGGAGCAAAACATTTGCATTGCATAGAATTTTAGCTTATGCGCGCGCTCGCTCACTCCCGCTTTATCTCGCTGCGTGTGTGTGTGTGTGTGTGTGTGAGTTCCTGTTATGCTGGCGTGTCTGTCTGTGTGTGTGTGCGTCTGTGAGCGCGGCAATTCATGTGTTTTTTTGTTGTTGTTGCTGCTGCTGCGCGCTTTTAGGCGCAACTCGAATGCAGCCAAAAAAGAGGAGGCAGAAGATGAAAAAGCAGCGCAAAAATAACTAATTAAAATGTCCGCAACTGTCAGTCGCACGCAGCATAGCTAACCCGTAGCCCTTGCCCCCTGTCCCTGCCCCTATTCTACGCCCATTGAATTTCGCATCCTCTCGACTGCGTCCTTGGCCATGCGCCCACACGCAATTGCATTTACAGTTACGGACGTCGCAGTCGCCGTCGCCGTCGTTGCAGTTCCTATTTTCTGTTTTTCGCATTCCCTTTTTTTTTCTTTATTTTTTTTTTTGCACGCTGTTTGCGCCGTTACCTAGAAATTGCAATTTTCCATTATCGCATGGATTCATTTATCTCCACGACAAATACCCTGTAAACGCAGTTTGGGGTATATTCGGCTGACGTAAAGGATACTCTGCTAATTGTAAGTGAAGACAGAGTAGGGGGGGGGTATATAAGACTTATTAGACTTATATATAGCTTACACATATTCCAAGTCGGTTCCTTTTGATACCCTGTTAAAAGTGAAGGCAAATCGGGATATATTAGACTTTTTAGACTTATGTATAGCTTATACCTATTCTAGGTGAGTTCCTTTGACACCCTGTTAATATTTGGTGAAGGCGTATTGGGGTATATTGGACTTATATATAGCTTATATCTATTCTAAGTTTATGTTTTTTTCAGGATCTCTTAACTCTCGAGACTCTACAAATATCCTTAGTAAATTCTTGCTAGTTCGCAAATTTCCCTGCTTTTCCCTATCTTAATTAAATCTAAACAAGTAAGAAAACTCTAGTCGGGACTGCTCGACTAGGGGATACCCTGAACCCTGCGAATGACCGCGATTCTCCGTTAGTTTTATGTGTATGTAGCAAGCAACACAAGCAGACAGTCTGCTTACTGTGCATTTTGACTCAGCAACTGCGCTCTGTCTGCAAGGCGCCGATAATATGAGATATTAAATGTTTAATAAATTTTTTTCTAGACGAACGACTTGGATCAAACTCTCGGAGCTTGATCATGTCATTCATATGTGTGTGTTTGTGCCAAAGCACAAGTCTCTAGTACTTGAAATACGTGATTTAGCAATTTACGGCGAAGGGGGCGTGGCATCCAAAATTGAACAAAAACCGAAATTGCAGAAGGCACACATAACACTAGATGCAAAATTTGAAGACTCTAGCTGTAAAGATGAATTATAAAGAATTTTATAACTAAATAACGATATCGGGTTTTAGTCGATAAGATTAAAACTATGACAGTTATCGATTATTTCAAACTAGCTCGATCTTTTCGTGCTATACAGGAACCTATACATAAAAATTTGAACTCTCTAGCTCTTATAGGCTCTGAGATCGACCCGTTCACACATACGGACAGACGGACAGGGCTATATCAACTACTTTATGGGGTCTGCCACGCCTCCTTCTGCCTGTTACATACATTTCAACAAAACCATTATACCCTGATTTCCCATTTTCAATGGGTTCAGGGCATAAAAAGTCTGATCAAAAGTTATACTTAAAAACTTCTCGCAGGCCTCGCTTCTCAGAATCTCGGAAAAGAACTTCCTCAAAGCTTACATAGTTGAGAACAATTTCTCATTTCCAGGAACTACAAGTTATTCCTGGTCCGTGCCTTGCACTGAGTTTCCCCAGTTGCTAACGGTAAATGAGAGAATCATAAGCAAATATGTATATTTTTTCAGCTGAAGTTGATATTGAAGAGGTTTCTATAGAATAGAAGTGGAACTACGCATACTCCCTATGTTAGTATTAAGTTAAAGTTTAAGGGAAAAACAAATGTTTTCCTCTTGGGTCGGAAACCAGATATCAGGAATTCATCGGAAGTAATAAACTTGATCCAATAACTTTCCATTCCTAGAAATTCCTAGAAATAAAATTAATCTCAATTTTTAAAACTTTAAAACTTTAGCTCTAAAAATTAAATTTACCTTTATTTATACCTTTTGTAAAGATTTCCCTGCAATCTCTTCACACTCCTTTCAAATATTTCCCTGTTTTTTTTTTCACTAATAATCATTTTACAGTTACAGCTGCAGGCCTCGGCACGCTGTCAAAAGTCCCTTCGCTGCAATTTCCCCTGCCCTTTCGCCATTTTGCATTTTTAAATATTTCCCTTAAGCAAACAAAAGCAATTTGCAGTTGCTTTCAAACTGCAAAGGAATTATCAAACTGCATAAATGCATACATATACATGCATATGCAACGGTAATATCAGTGCACTCATAGTTCTTGCTTTGTCATCTCTTCTTCTTCCTCTTCTTGTTGTTGTAATTTTGGCATGATCAGCCGCTGACTCCAGCTTCAATTAGCATAAAAGCAGCGACGCCGACTGGCAGGTGAAATGCGAAAATAAACAAAGTGCGGGTGCGAGCGAGTGAGCGAGCGAATGAGCCACAGCACACACAAGATACATAAGTAAATGAATAAATAAATAATGTAAACAAAATATTAAATTAGAAGAAATTTACTTATGCACGCCGACGCAAACACAATTGAATGGAGCGAGCCGGAGAGTGAGAGAGTGTGAGAAAGGCGGCTGGTATACAAAGTAAATTGTGCAAAGGCCCATTATAAATAAAGCAAAAAAAAACACACACACACACATGCATATATACACACTCGTGCTCACTCTCACGCGCTCTCTTTGCGCGCTGCTTACTGCTGCATATTAAAGTTCGAGCAGCACTGAACATTGCAGCCACTTGTTCCTTTTTTCATATGCTCGCAGTTGTAAGGCAATTGCAATATGCATAGCGGCAAAAGTTGACATTTGCTGAGTTGATGATCATACAATACCCTATTAAAGTATTCCAAGTAGAAACTATATGATGCACAAAGTTTATTAAATTCTTTGAGTAATCACATGATATAAAACGCAACATGACAAATATTCTTATGGAACACATTTCCATGATATGTACATATTTTAATTTTATATTACAGAGTATTAGATTACAGGGTATTTCATCATCGGTGTTTCAGCATTGCTAGAACTTTTTTGTTTGCCTGGCTGCTTGATGCGAAGATTGTGCAATAAAACTACAATAACAAACAATTGCCGCACACTCACACACGCGCATGCATAGAGATAGAGCTATGCATGTGGGGCATAGTGTGAGCGAGTTTAGCAAATGTGCACTCTCGCGCTCTCTCGATCGTTGGCCACGCGCTCTCACTTTCACGCTCTCCTTTTTTACACTTTCGTTTTGCTTTGAAAAAACGAATGGCGGTAGTAGCGGCGGCAGGCAGTAGTGACTGCAAGGCGTCCGCGTATCCATTGCTGCGGCGCTCTCAGCCGGTCAGTTGTTTGGCTGAGCTTTTCCCGTTAACCCACTCGCACTGGCACTCGCGCACATTGCCCGATAAACACAACACACAAACGAAAATCCAAAGAACAAATATACGCACACACATACATACATAGGAGCCGCGTCACGGCGACGACGGCAACGTGTTTCGGTTTCGGTTGTGTTTGGCAGGGCAAAATACAGAAGCTTTAAATACAGTTACTTGTTATACACAAGCCAGCAGGCAGGCAAAAGAGCGCGACGTTGTGCAAAATGTTGTTATTATTATTGGGTTGATCTCCAAAATATTGTTTGTTTGTTTTTGTTTTTTGTTTTTGTTTTTTTTGTTTTTGTTATGTTTTGTTCAAGTGAGTGTGAGTGTGAGTGTGTTAGCTACAAATGCAGCAAATTTGCAACGGCGAGCAGGTGGCAATTGCCTAAAGAGCAAGCAGCCAGCCGCGAAGGCAGACGCAAGATAGCGGAGTGCGAAGAGCGCAGGGGAGAGAGAATGAGCAAAAGCGCGCCATTGCGACGGTGAGTGAGTGTTTTCTTTTATTTGCTGAGCAAAGTGCTGCTCAAACTGTGGGAGAACAAGCACTTTAACCAGTTTGAACAGTAAATAAAGCGTTTATGCGCTCACTAAAAGTCGTAAGAAATTGATTAGAATAATATTCAATTATGATAGCAAGATTATAAGAGATTAAATGCTAATTGCAAACAAATTATAAAATATATATTAAAGCTGATAATTAAGTTCTAATGATGGATGATGATGAAGAAACTTAGATTGGATTCCCTATAGAGGGTAGAGCTATATCTATAGCTCTCTCAAGAACTGAATTGAAATATTAATGCTCTAGCATTCGCTTTACAAGCGCATTAAAGCTCCAGACTCGACGATAGACAAACAGTCGACAGGTGTTTGCTGATAGTTTTATATGCCTTTCCTACACACACACACACACACACACACACATACATGATGATGAACATGCGGCATATTGAATTACATTACAAACTATTTTGTTTAATTAAAGTCGCGCTGCGGTTTGCACCTTTCACATTTCATGGCTGCTGCTGCTGTTGTTGTTGTTGTTGTTGTCTGACATTAGTTTGATGAGAATATTTTCCACCATTTTCCATTAACCATTTCCATTTGCACATTGCACAGTTCAATTCATCGAACGAGCTGTGCAAATGTCAGAAGCTGTTTGTCTTTGTGGTCGAATGGGCTCAAGGCACCCCATCACACACACCTCCCCCTCCCCCCCACCTGTCCAACTGTGTATCTACCTCTGGTGACAATTATAGTATTATGCACTAATTGGGTTAATAATAAGTGACAGTGGGTAATTAGTGATAGATCAGGAAATAGCTTATGCATTATTGAATCTCGTTATCTAATTATCGATTACCTCTATAATTATCGAAAAAAATATATCGCAAAAAAAAAATGGTTATCAATTATTGATGACATCGATCTAGTTTCTAGTATCTGACTCAGGGGTTCATCTGATAGATTTAAGTGTTTATCGATATATATCGATAAATAATATAGACATGCTCTTTTCATACACATTCTCCAGTGCTGGTTGCTCTTTTCATACACATTCTCCAGTGCTGGTTGCATATTTTATTCATATATCCTCAAGTATTCTTCAAAATTAACTGTTATCGATAAATTGGCATGCCTTAGTTATCGATATATTGCATAATAACGTGAATACGAGACATTCGCTATTTTATTTAGATTTTGAAAGCCACATTTAGCAATCTCACATGCTTCGGCATACCCTCAGCAGTGCATTACAGGGTATAATCAAAGCAATCATCAATTTATCGATATTTCTCACATTTTTTATACTTTTTATTGTCGCTATATACGATTGAGCTAAATATTTTGATTATACAATTTGTTGTTACTCTATATATGCACATATATATAAAGAGATATATATATATATAGATATTCTATCTGTCCGACATGTTTACACATAGATAAGAAATCCACTCAGATGCAAATTTCGTACACGTTATCTGGCAAAAATTTGTAGACTTGGATCCAGTGGATCTAGGCTTACAAAGGACAAAAAACTATAGAAGCGGTGAAAGGAAATCGATAAGAAGTAAAAATTACAACATTCAAATTACAACATTCACAGATCTAGTATATATATATATAAGTATATATATATATATAGAAATTTGTAAGGCCCAACTTGACTTGTAAATATATATATATATATATGACTGATGTATATATATATATATATGTATGTATATATAGGCTAGGCATACGCTTGTATATCTGTATTTGTGTGTGGTCAAAACACGGCGCCGATCAGGAAAATAACTGTTATAAATATGCCCACCGATGCAGCTGGAAGCGTCGGCACCGACAACGGACTATGCAATAGGACACCCCAGAATCTGGCAAAAATTTCATAGGCAATCATCTTCAGATTTGGCCAGAACGGGCGCAGCAGGCGCCATGCGCTCTGCGAATTTATGAAATAGATGCCATGGCGAACGATTCCGTTTTTCCATTCCATTTGCTCGATTTTCTTGATCTCCTGGAATATCTCGTCGTGTTCGCTCTCCTTCAACAGTTCCGAGTGTTTGCTGTGGACCAGCAAATGAATGAGAATCAGAGAGAGAGAGGCTCCACAGAGAGAGCGAGAGAGAGCGAGAGAGACTTACATCTCTAGTTCGGCCAGCTCCTGTTCGTAGCCCTTGAGTGCCTCGTAAGCCTTATCAATTTTCTCCTGCTTCAAGTGGACAGCGACAACAATATCATCGTGTTGTGCCTGGAAGCGATCTTTCAGAGTCAATAGCTATATAAGGAAGATATTGTTAAAGAGAGACAGAGAGAGAGAGAGAGAGAGAGGGAGGGTAGCTTATTTCACCTCGTCCTCTAGCTCGGCATTGCGCATCTCGAGCATACGATTCAGGCGCTGCTGCTCGGCCAATTCGTGGGCGCATTGCCTGAACTTGGATAGTTCTCGGAACATTTCGGTTTTCGTGGCGTTCAGCAGTTCGGCAAAACTATTGCATTCCTGCGTCTTGACGTGCAGCTCCTGGCGCAGCTTCGCCTCCTTGCGACGCACCGCGTTCAGCGCATTCTCAACGCTAATGCAGCCCTGGGAGCTCAGCTCTGCGGCATACTTCACCTGGCGCAGCTCCATTTCGAGTTGATCGCAGCGCCGTTGCTCCCTGCAGATCATTCTGTTCCGCATAAATAAATCGTCGCGCATAGTACATGCCTGGAATTGGACAAGGAATTACGTATACTATGTAAAGGACTTGAGAACGGGAAGTCTTTGCAGTATGGATGTAGCTATAAGAGATATCATATATCTGTCTATATGATCTATGATCTATCTATCTGTATATCTAGATATCTCCATATATCTATGATTATAGCGATGGGAGATATAGCTCTATCATATGTATATCTATAGATCTCACTATCTAGATATCTCCATATATCTATGATTATAGCGATGGGAGATATAGCTCTATCATATGTATATCTATAGATCTCACTATCTATCTATCTATCTATCTATCTATCTATCTATCTATCTATCTATCTATCTATCTATCTATCTATCTCTATATATCTATGATTATAGCGATATGAGATATGGCTCCATCTATCTATCAATCTATAGCTCTATTATATGTATATCTATAGATCTATCTATTGACCTATCTATCTATCTGTCTTTCTATCTATCTTTCTCAATGGATATCTTTATATATCTATGCTTATAGCATTATAGAGATATAACTCTGAATATCTATAGATCTATCATATGTATATCTATAGATCTATCTATCAGTAGATCTTTGATATGATAGCGAACTCATCCAACGATCTCTGTTCAGAGTTATATACAAGCTAAGTCTGCTTAAGAACTGGTTCATACTTTGGTTCAGTTGAACCTAAAAGAGAACTAGAACTAGTTCTTAAGAACGTAGTATTAGAACTTTCTTTGTTAAGAACTCCAAAGTAATTGGATAGCTTCTAAGAGCTTAGCTTAAGGAAGTATAGCTGAATATTACCTAATATTATAGCTTAATAATGTCTATACTGATAAGCCTATCTATTATCTATTATCTGGCTCACCTTGACTTGGTATTTGCGAACCAGTTCGTGCAAATCGCAGACCTCGGTGCAGCGACGGCGCCAGAGTCGGGCGAGGATTACATTGAAAACTTTGATGGCTCTCATACGGCTGGGCAGATCCATGTGATGAACAGTTATTGATGTTGTTGCTGCTTGGATGGCATTTGGATAGTTTGGTTTGGCTGTTGGAGTTGGTGGAGTGGATGGAGTGGATGGAGTGGGTGGAGTGGGTGGAGGAGGCTGTGGATAGGCGTACTTTGATTTATGTGGTCGCATCATTTTCTCAAACGTTGAGCTCAGCTCCTCGATGTCTCGATTCAGATTCTGCTCCATGCCGCACCAGTTGCTGCTGTGACGGTGCAGTGTATCCTTCGACGACATGACCTTGCCTAACAAAAATGGACCAGAGGAATGGAGCCTAACTGTTGAGCACCAGAGACTTCCACTTACCGTCTTACTCTCACGGGCGCTATCTAAACTACGGTAGCCGGAACTTCAGATATTGCTTTTGATCTGTTTATATGTCTGTACATATGTATTTGTCTGTATGTGTTATGTGTGTCTAGTTGTGTTCATTCCAAAACGGCTACAAACGTCCTATATTCCGGCCCTGAAAACTCTATATAAATATATACACACACACACGGACTTACGCTCCCGACACGTAACATGTGCTAACGCACGTTTATACCTGAATTCAAATCCAACGCACATCTGATCTGACCGAAAATTTATTGTATTCTATTTTTTTTTTTTTTTGTTTTGTGTGTGTTTTTTTTTTTTTTTTTTTTGTATTTGGGGAGTTTGAAAGAAAAGTGAGAAAAATTTCCTCGATAACCTTTCAAGCTAAACTCTTTTCAAATTCGAATCAAAAGGCAAAGCTCATTTGTTTTCGTTTCGTTTCTTTTGTGAAACTTTTCCGCCGAGAGAGAGAGACGAATGGGGAACGTTCGAAGATTGAATATCAATATGAACTGAATGCAATGAAATCAAATTGAATTTATTAAGATGAATAGAGTTTTATACAGACAATAAACGCGGTTTTAAGATGTAGATTGAGAGAATAGAACTCTAGACAGGCTGAGAGCAGCTCTAAAGATTGTCGCCTTTCAAGACTAGAGTTAGGATTAAACAGAATAAATACAAGTTCAAGATTCTCTCTTCTAAGTAAAAGCGGAATAACCTTTTTGCTTAACTCTCTCTATCTCTCTCTCTCTCTCTATCTATCTCTCTCTTAACTCTCCCTCTCTCTGCTTACTGAAAGATTCTGTCTCTAGATCTTTAAATTATACTTAAGATTGGCTCAATAGTTTCACTCAATTATCCTTAGAAAAGAAGTAGGATCTCTTAGCAACTAGACAAATGACCTTTGTATCTTGAGAACTGGCTCTTTTCTATATACTTTCTACTGATTCCATGCTAATGAGGCTTTTGTTTATGCTTTGCTTAGGATGTTGTCGTAATTTGCCTAGATTTGAGAATTCGTAGCACATCTTGAAGTCGAATCACAGCCGTTTACTTTGCGCTTATGGACGCTTGCGCTGCTTGAAGGAGCTCTAAGACAAAGAAAGGCAAGGAAAGTAAACAAAACGTCAAAGATTTCGCTTCTCTTTAAAGTTAAATTGAAAGCAAAAAGGAAAAAAAAAATACTTTATGAATTCAGTTTGTTGAAGTTTGGAAAAGGCGAGAGTAGAGAATGGTTGAGAGCTACTCGTATCCAACTATATATATAGATAGTATATATGTATAACTGTGTGTGAGCGTGTTTGTAGATGGCGAAAATATGAAATGAGAAATTACACTATTGACTTATTGACACGGTTGTTGTGGTTGTTGCTGTTGCTGTCTCGTGCCTGTTGCCAGTTGTTGTTGCCTGTTGCCACACGCCATTTTGACAGTTTGAGCGCTTTGCAAACAAACCAACGGCCAATTTTGTAATAGGACGCAAAGGGCAGGCGGCACGAGCCCCGTTTTGCAGAGGAGGCGTGGCATGGCGTTGACAGGCATCGAACATAGTTGCTGATAAAGCGTGAATACACCGAGCAGACAGCGGGGACTCATGTGGGGGGCGCAACTGAGTGAGAGTTGCGTTGGCGCCTGCCAGCCAATTACCTCCAATAACTATAAAGGAAAGTATCGAAAGAGCATTGTGCGAGAGTTACAGTGGCGAATGCTCGACTGAGGGATACTTGAAGGATATTTTACACTATAAGAAGTTTGGCTACATAGGAACTATCTGACTATTAGTAAAGGTAGTTAATCGGTAGGCTAATTGCAGAGAAGAAATCTTTATGGTACTTTAAGTACTTATCGATAAGTAAAAGCTATCGATAAACTTGATTTGCATTGAAAGGAAGTGAAAGTGTCTATAACTAATAAAGTGAATACGAATTGTGCATAAAACAAGAGAGCTTAAGCTGTGCTCACATTTAATATATATCGATAGCCGAAAGTTATCGATAAGTCTATATAAACAACACTCCACATAGCAGAGAACTTAAGCTCTGCGAACATATATTCCCATTAGTTCACATTTTTTACTATTTGATATATATCGATAAATGAAAGTTATCGATAAGTCTATATAAACAAGACTCCACATAGCAGAGAACTTAAGCTCTGCGAACATATATTCCCATTCGTTCTTATTGTTTACAATTTAATATATATCGATAACCGAAAGTTATCGATAAGTCTACATAAACAACACTCCACATAGTAGAAAACTTAAGCTCTGCGAACATATATTCCCATTAGTTCACGTTGTTTACTATTTAATATATATCGATAACCGAAAGTTATCGATAAGTCTATATAAACAACACTCCACATAGCAGAGAACTTAAGCTCTGCGAACATATATTCCCATTAGTTCACGTTGTTTACTATTTAATATATATCGATAACCGAAAGTTATCGATAAGTCTATATAAACAACACTCCACATAGCAGAGAACTTAAGCTCTGCGAACATATATTCCCATAAGACCTCAACTCAACTCGTTCTCAAGCTATATTTATTACCACAAGCCGAACTAATCGATAATTCCGAATTGTGATTGATCTCCGTCGCTATATATGTAACTACTTAATATGCGTGGCTAGCGCCAGAGGCGCGACTCTCTAATAGTCAGTCATGACCTTTGGCCCGCATCTTAATGAGGATATTCGATAAAGTTCAAGGCTTCGCGTTTCGATTGTTGGCTACAAATTTTCGAAGCGCTCAAGTGCTGGCTTAACGCTTCAGCCAATTGCTGGGAAACAAGGCAGCAAATTGGTAGACTGATAAACCGTTAGATTGATAAACTGATAAAGTGAGCCAAGTGTCTTGTTGCCAAGATTGGCGCACATAATTAATTAAAATATCATTAGAGAGGGGGAAGGAATGGCGTCCTGGCAACCAAACCATAAAACTGGGCCAAATAGTTGCAGAAGCAACAGGATGCCCAGATAAGGACGGCCGGATCGAGTGAAGGATAGGAGTAGATGAAATGGAAGCGCAAAGCTGAAACTAAGCCAAGTCGCATACAGACACAGCTGGCCAAACTAATTATGCGCTCCAGCGCCACTGGAATCTTTTGCATATGAAAGCAGTTGTGAAATTGCCACGACCTTAGCCCACTCAGTCGACATGCCCCCCTCCCTCCCCCTCTCTCTCTCTCTCTCATCTGTCTCTCTCTCTCTCTCTCTCTCTCTGCACGCATAACCCCTTTAACATGGCACGCTCGTATTCCATTCAAAGGCCATAGAATCTCGTCCTCGTCGTCGCCCCCCTTTTCACTTTTTAGCATTGATTAAAAGTTTTAGCAAGTCAATAGAAGCCAAGCCCATGCCCATGTCCATGTCCAGGTCCTGCTGCTGCTGCTGCTGCTGGTAGTGGTCCACGTCTCGTCCTGCCGACAGAGAGCAACGCGTGACAGCTCAAAATGCAATTTGCAGTGCTTCTGCCGTGTAAAGTTGATGGGGATTATTTAAATTTATAAGCGACTCGAAAATATTCATGAAAAACCAGCCCGAGCTCGACTTCTGTCCTCGTGTTGAGTTCTCAAAAAGGAGAAACGAAAATTGATTCAAATCAAATTAACAATTCCATTTTCGACTCTAGGAAGTTATGAACTGCTGGCCAGCCTTTTAGGCCTGGCTAAAAACTTTAAAAGGTTTTTGAGCGAAAAGGAAATCAAATGGAATTGCTGTCGTTTGGCTGCAGCTCCCAAAGGCTAACACATGGGGAGTAGATTATAATTTTCAATTCCTATACTTTAAGAAATATTCCAAATTTAATTTCCCTTCAAAGATTTCACCAATCACAAATCATATTGTGAGTAGTGCGGGCAGCGTTGACAAATGAGTAAAGGGAATCATTGCTTTGAAGACTTTCGTTCGCTTATTGCAAAACTTTACAAAAGTAATTATATCTTTGTACTTCCCACCTGCTGGAAAAAAGTTGGTCAACAAACGGTTACTCAAAAAAAAAACAAAAATATCTAATCAAGATTTTGATGATGACGAATTGGTGAATCAGGCTGAGTCGCCTCGACCAAGCGGCAAGAGATCTGATATTTCTATGAGAAACTGCGCTTGATTCTTTCTGCCTAGCTCGAAAACTTTAAGAGTTGGGTACATAATATTTCATATATGGTTTCTCTTGGTGTATATCGGGCTCATAGATACTTCCTTTCTCAGATACCCCTTACTTTGCTCAACACAAATGAAGTTGCTAAGCTGCCTGCCAAGGCTGAACTTTGATTAGCATACATATAGAGAGAGAGAGAGTGTGGGAGACCGACAAGCTTTATAGTTTGTGGCTTATTGATAACTTATGAGCTTTGATGTTCTTTTTAAGCAGCTTTCGGAGCGGGGCGTGGCCATGGAAGGCAGTGAAATGGGGGCGTTTCCCTAAGCCCTTTGCCGTTCGTCAAGTATTATAAAAAATGTTCTCTTAAGTTTTTATACATTTTTGTTGTTGTTTGTAGCCGATGCATTCGCTTGCTACAGAGACGCCCACACGCTGTGTGCTTATGGCAAATTGTGTATCTTCTTCGTCTTCTTCTGCTCCTTGTGCTTCATCATCATCCTTTTGTGTGTATGTTTTGTCTTTCTGGATGTTGTGTCGGCTGTGTTTGCTTTTGCCATTTTGTGTTTCCGCCATTTTCGCTGCTCATTTGCTGCCAGTTTATTTGCATAGCCGCGTGCTTTGACTCAGGCCTGAGCCTCGGCTACGGCGACGGCGACGGCTACGGCTTAGCTGCAGCTCAGCTCACCTGAGCTCACGTGGACTAGCTGCCTGGCTGGCTTGCCAGCTGTGTTTTTTATTTGATTAGCATTTGTTTATAAATGATTAACAAAGAGGTTAATGTGGCCCCAGCAGCAGCGGGAGCGGGAGCTAAACAGCAAAGTGGCAGTTGCTCATGCCAGCGATCTGGCAACGCTGCCAACACTGGCAACAGCGGCACAGAAGCAGCTCAACCAGAAAACGTTAAAGGCAGCGCCAGCGCCAGCGCCAGCGCCAGAGCCAGCGCCAGAGCCAGAGTGAGCAAAGAAATGGAAATTTAGTTCATTAGGCACAGCTATGGGGCAATTTCTTAATATGTGTGTGGCTGTGTGTGTCTGTGTGTGTGTGTGTGTGTGTGTGTGTGTGTGTGTCTGTGTGTGTGTGTGCGCCCAGCTCTGGCTACATTTGGAGTGCAGCAGCGGCAACGCTGGCGACCTTCACACACAGAGAGGCAGACAGAGATATGAATGCGACTTCTTTAACTTTGGATACCCTTTCGGTGAGCTGAAAGGCGGGCATATTGGCTGTTGCGGAAAGCGAGCCAGTCAGTGTGTCAGACTGAGCAGAAGCCATTCCACGAGTGGAATTTGAAGCAGTTACTTGCTGATGTACGTGCTTCAAGCACCATGGTGAGGGTTCTCCTCTCCTAAGCAGATTTAACCTTACACCTGAAAGGGCGTGGCAAAGACAGTTAAGTAATTACGAGTTGAGTGCAAAGGACTTAAGTATTTTTGTACGCTGAATAAGTATTGTGCAGTCAGTGCTGCCCGACTGCAATGACTTCTTACATGTCCTTATTTTTTTGCTTCCCGCTCACATTATATATATATGTGTAAAAAAAAAAATATATATTTTTTTATAAATAAAAATTTTTTTTTTTTTTTGTTTGTTTGTGGGTTGGTGGGTGGGTGGGTGTTTGTGTGTTTTTGTGTGGGTGTGTTTGTTTTTTTATTTAAAAATTTTCTAGGTATTCACAAAAATAAGACCAACAGCAGCAACAACCTTACCCAAAAATTGCGCAGAGAGAAAAGTTTATGGATCTCTCACTGGCTTCCACACACACACACACACACACACACACACACGCACACACACACACAGAGGAGAGAGTTGTGTTTTCGTGGAGTACGGCTGCTTATGTAAAGTGTTCCTCGGAAACATCGATGAAATCTGTTTTCACTGCGAAAAAAATAAATCGTGTTAATAAAAGTGTATGCTGCGGGCGCGGCGCACCTAACAATACAAACGGCGGTCACAACTGACTTACTGTGCGGCAAAACGCGGAGTATTTCAGTGGCGGTTGATGCCAATAGCTCTGGAGCGGGGAGTAGGTATTGGTGGTGTGGTGGTATTAGTAGCGTCAGCTTCGATTTTTTCCATTTCCGCGCGAAAAGTTGTAAAAAAGTTTAGACACGTCTAGGCAAACAAACAGCATCAGGTGCACTCACTCTAACAGCTGTTAGTAGTGCTGGAAACTGCAGCGGACAAACAGCTGCTCACCAAAAATTTGGGTGCTGCTGAGTTTTAGCAAAGACAGCAACCTAAACGCTAGAGTGCAGTTAGAGCTACTAAAAGTAGTGCATACTTTCGGGCTCGCTGAGTATTTGAGCTGAGCTTTCTAGTGTAAGTCTTTAGGCTTAACTGAAGCTTCCATACAGCAATAAAAATCAGTTGTTGCCCACTACAGGCTTCTCGCCTTGGTAGTCGGTGCATGATGGAGGGTAGAAGGGAGGAAGAGCTGCAAGCCTTTGCGAGCCGCTCTGCATTGCAGCGATCACCGCCGCAACAGCAGGCAGGGCCACAGCAGAAGGCTTCAACTACACTGAAGGGCACTATCCAGCAGATAGGAGCAGCTCTTGAGGGCCTGACGGCTTTATTCGGGGGCCAGCGGCACATAACTGTGCCAATGAGAGAGGAGCTAGCCAGGATAGTTAAGCTTCACGAGGCGGCGGAGTTGCTCTGCAACCGCAGGGTCAGAAACTGCGAGGTGCAGACAACACCGCACTTTAAAGTCGCCATAGCGAATGCCCCTCCAGGCAACAACACGCCTAAACGCTCCAGGGACGTTGCCCCTGAGCAAAGGAGGACTCCCCCAAAAAATCTAGGCCCAATGGGCATAGTGAAGTGGGAGCAAAGAAGCAAAAGGCGCCACAGACAGCCTCGGCAGGGTCGAATCAGGCAGTGCAGCAGGCCAGAGCAGCGAACTGGACGGAGGTTAAGGGGCGCAAACAGCACCACAAACGAACAAGGACAGACGCTATTACGGTTTCTGGAGTAGAAGGTTGTAGTTATGCTGACATGCTGAAAGTTGTCAGAACAGATCCGAGCCTTAAGCATCTTAGTGGGGATGTCCAGGGAATCAGAAAGACAGCAAAGGGCGATTTATTGCTGCAGCTGAGCAAGAAGCCCGAGCATAGTGCTGAGGTGCTCCAGGAGGCTGTTGGCAAGGCCTTGGGCGAACGCGCGGTGGTTAAAACCCTTACCGAGTCCGCGCAAATCGAGATCCGCGATCTAGACGAACTGGCGAGCAAAGAGGAGCTAGTCGAGGCGATTAAGAATGCGCTGAAAGACAGCTCGCTCTCGATGGACGCCATAAAATCCCTGCGTCCAGCTTTCGGGGGGCAGCAAAGAGCCACAGTCGTCCTCCCAGTTGCCAAGGCCAGAGCGCTGGTCGAGCTCGCCAAAATCCGCGTTGGATGGGTCGTCTGCCGTATCCGAGCTGTGGAGCAGCCAAAACGCTGCTTCAAATGCCTGGACTATGGGCACATCGCTGCTAACTGCAAAAGCGAATGCGACCTGAAAGGTGCTTGCTTCAGGTGCGGATTGATGGGTCACGCAGCTAAAAGCTGCGAAAAGCCACCAAATGCAGTCTCTGCGTCCGCAAATGCGAAAAGCAGACGGATCATGCGGCGGGTAGCTTTAAGTGCCCATCATATCGCGAAGCTGTCCAAAAAATGAAATGTTAAGATTTCTACAGCTAAACCTGAATCACTGCATAGCTGCTCAAGACCTACTAGAGCAGACAGCGAGAGAAAAACTAATAGAGATAGCTTTCCTCAGCGAGCCCCATCACTGCATGACCTGCTGTCCCAGGTCATGGGCTACAGACACCAGTGGTAAAGCAGCGTTGTGGAAATGCGGCAACTCAGCGACTGCGCTTGCAGATATCAAGTCTTGTAACGGGTTCGTGCGCGCACGATACGGCAGCATATGGATATATAGCTGCTACCTGGCCCCCAGCATGCAGATTAATGAATTTACGGAGGTGCTCGACGAACTAGCCGAGGACGTAAGAGGCCGGAAAGCCATCATAGCTGGCGACTTCAACGCATGGGCCATGGAATGGGGCAGCCTTACAACAAATGCCAGAGGTCGCACTCTACTGGAGATCTTCGCGACGCTGGACGTGGCTCTGCTCAACTCTGGCCACGAGTTCACATTTAGTAGAGCTGGACACGGCTCCATAATCGACCTTACATTCGTCGCTTCGTCCCTCTTTCGAGACGCAACATGGAGCATCAGCGAAAGCTATACGGGCAGCGATCACTCTGCGCTTCTATTTTCAATCGGCGAGCCATCTGGCAGGGCGCCAACTCTGTGGAGGGAAGGGTATCGCCTGGATACATTCAACCCGACAGCCTTCTCGGAGGGCATCCGGTCGCTGGGCACATCTGGGAACGCTGAGGCTAAAGCTTGCCAGATGACTAGCCAAATACAGAGCGCCTGCAACGCTAGCATGCAGCGGCGCAAGCAGTTCACGCATCTCCAAGCGCCTATGTACTGGTGGAATGAGCAGATAAGCAACTTCCGGAGTATATGCGTACACGCGAGACGAAGCTATCAGCGGGCTCGTGGAAGGCCTACGTTCGCTGAAAAGCAGGCGGCTTACCAGGTGGCAAGACGGCAGCTGAAGAAGGCCATTCGGACTAGCAAGCGGGACTACTTCCTAGATCTATGCGACTCCGCCGAAGCTGACCCCTGGGGCAGAGCATACAAAACGGTAGTCAAAAGACTTTACGCTGGCAAACAAATGCAGCCCACGGATCGATTAGAGCTTAAGTCAATCGTGGAAGTGCTATTCCCAGATAGACTGAGCTCCATTCATGGTCGCGACTCTACATCAGCAAGCCAGGATTTGAGCAGCTCTGATGCAGCTCTAGTTACTGATGAGGAAGTTATGGCTGCAGCCAGGAAACTAAGACCCAACTCTGCCCCTGGCCCAGACGGGATTCCCAATAGGGCTCTAAAGCTGGCCATTGCTCTACAACCAGGGGCGTTTACTGAGTTATTTAATACATGTTTAACTCAAGAAACGTTCCCTGCAAGATGGAAGATACAGAACCTGGTATTGCTACCCAAGGCTGGAAAACCACCGGAGGACCCATCATCCTACAGACCAATTTGTCTCTTGGACACCTTGGGAAAGGTGTTCGAAAAATTGGTCTGTTCCAGGCTGGAGGCCGCAATCGCAAGCGCTGGCGGCCTGTCCCCAAACCAATTTGGGTTCCGGAAAGCCATGTCGACGACGGATGCGTTGAGCAAAGTTGTTGGCCTCGCAACCACCGCCATACAAGGTACCAGATGGAAGCACGGGTCGAAGCAGTATTGCATCATAGCGACTCTAGATGTGAAGAATGCATTCAACACAGCTAGCTGGGATATGATACTAGATGCACTGGCACAATATAATATCCCTAAATATCTTAAAGAAATAATAAAGAGCTACTTCAGAGGAAGGACACTTATGTACAATACGAGTGAGGGAGTCGAAACTCACATAGTGTCAGCTGGAGTCCCCCAAGGATCAGTTCTGGGGCCTCTTCTATGGAATGCTATGTACGACGGCGTACTGCGCCTGGAGCTACCAGTGGGTGCGCACACCATTGGCTTTGCTGATGATGTCGCCGTCGTCGCCATAGGAAAGGAGCTGAAAGATACTGAGGATATGTGCAGCGCAAGTATCAGCCACATTCGAGACTGGTTGACAAAAGCCGGACTTGACCTAGCGGCCCACAAAACGGAGGTCGTCCTAGTCAGCAGTCGCAAGAAAGTGGAAACGGCCCATATAAAGATTGGCAACATCAGCATTGCGTCAAAGAGGGCGATTAAGTATCTTGGGGTCATGATTGACACCAGGTTGACCTTCCGTGAGCACTTGGAATACGTGCATAAAAAAGCAGCCGATTCGTGTAGAGCACTCTCCCGAATCATGCTGAACACACGGGGACCAAAGCAACAACGACGCCTTCTTCTTATGAGCGTCTTGAGGTCCATCATCCTTTACGCAGCGCCAATCTGGTCAAGAGCAATGGCCACTCCCAGCTACAGTAGAGGTATTCGAGCCACCTATAGATTAAGCGCAATCCGAGTCAGCTGTTCATTCCGAACAGTCTCAGACGACGCTGCGCTTGTCATAGCCGGAATGCTTCCACTGGAGGATCTGGTCGCCGAAGTCGTGGAGCGCAGTACAAACGAACCTGTACGCGGCCCGCGTAATGCATCCAGGGCCAATAGCATTTCACGATGGCAGAGAAAATGGGACACCTCGACGAAAGGACGATGGACGCACTCGCTCATACCGCAGCTTGAACCATGGGTCAATCGTAAGCATGGAGAGATTAATTTCTATCTTTCACAGATTCTCTCTGGACACGGATGCTTCCGCAGCTATTTGAAGCGGTTTGGCCACGACGACTCAGATGAGTGTAACTGGTGTGGACAAGGAGTAGTGGAAGACGCTAACCACGCAATCTTCGAGTGTGGACGCTTCGACGAGGAGAGGAGTGCCCTCGAGGCATCAGCGGGCCGCTCTATCAGACGGGACAACGTGGTCGCGTTCATGCTGGAGTCTGAGGCAGCTTGGAACCAAATCAGTTCCTTCGCTGCTCTAATAATGGTGGAGCTTCGCAGAGTTGAGCGAAGCCGACAACTAGCAACTAACTAATGTTTAAAATAGCGCAAAATGCTTGCGAAGCAATGCTTTACGGCAGTCCCGCAAACATCGAGCTTTTTTTTTTTTTTTTTTTTTTTTTTTTTTTTTTTTTAATATAATAAAAATAAATAAAAAAAAAAAAACCCCCCCCCCCCCCCCCCCGCGGGGGGCGTCTTCCTCTTCTCGGTGGGGTTTTTTTTTTTGGTAAATTTCTTTTTTTTTTTTCCCCCCCCCCGGGGGGGGTTTGTTAAGCCCCCCCCCGGGTTTTTTTACCTTTCTTTAAAAGCTCAAACATGAGCTGCAATTTCTAGTTTTAATGTTTCTCTCACTCACTCTCTCACTAACTCTCTCTCACGCTCTCTCTCTCTCTCTCTGTCTTTGCAGTTCAAAACGCTTGTCGACAAGGAGAAGGTTTTGCGTAAGTAGAAAGAAAAGAAAATCAATTTCTTGTTTTGCAGCAAATTGACAGGCACTTTAACGTGTGGCTGTCAGCAATTTGAACAAAAGCTAGGGAAATTTTAGCAACCGCGGCGTACACCGTTGCCACCTTACAAAAATTTAAAGGAAAAAAAGTAGAGGTGGAGAGAGTATGAAAGGGAGAATGAGAGAAAAAAAGAGAAAGAAAAAAAGAAAAAGGAGAGAGACAATCTAGTTACTTTAGAGGGCATCAGCTAGTCGTATACTCTCTGTGATATGTTCCTGCTGTATCTAAGCAATTTGAAATATGATTTGAAGCTTAAATTTCAAGTTTTCTTTACAATTTGCCTTTGACTTTGTTGTGCTTTTCCTGCTTTTCCTGTCTCTGTGTGTGTGTGTGTGTGTGTGTGTGTGTGTGTGTGTGTGTGTGTGTGTGTGTGTGTGTGTGTGTGTGTGTGTGTGTGTGTGTGTGTGTGTGTGTGTGTGTGTGTGTGTGTGTGTGTGTGTGTGTGTGTGTGTGTGTGTGTGTGTGTGTGTGTGTGTGTGTGTGTGTGTGTGTGTATATATATTAATGCATGAAAAGTTAATTTTCTTTGGCATAATTTTAGATGCAGCATTTTACAAAGGAAGCGTTTTTTTTCTTCTGTTTGGCTTCGGTTTCTTGATTTCATGTGGTAGAAGCGGGTATATTAGTGGGGAAAATATATATGTTGAGTCTCTGTGACTAAGCAATGTCAACAGTGTGTTTGACTCATAGTAGCTCAGCAATGCTTGGGCTGTATTAAGCTAAAGTATTGTGGAGCAGCTGGCGAATGCTGCTTTTGGATATATGCAGAAATCTAAAGAAAAGTCTATTAATGTCATTCTGGCTTTTATATATGCTTTTACAGGGTATGTGCTGTTCTAGCAATAGAAATTTAAGATGGGTTTTTTGTACAGAGATTTAATAATAAGTGGTTGATCTGCAGCATATACTTAAATATGATATTTTACAGGGTATCTGATATTTAAAATTTTAATTTTCTTCGATTTTAAATGTAACTAAAACTTATTCTATATCTATATCTTGTCTACATTATGCTGGGCATAAGCATACTAATTTTTATAGGGTATCTGCAGTTCATCATATAAAAAAAAACACTTATTAGTCTATTTTTTCTATTTTTCTGCCTTATTCTCATTATAAGCTTAATGAAGTTTAGTAGCTGTTTCTTTTTTATAGGGTATCTGTAGTTCATCATCATCATCATCAAACAAAACTCAAATTAGTCTATTTTTCTGCCATATTCTCATTATAAGCCTAAAGAAGCTTAGTAAGTAATTGTTTTTTCTTTTATAGGGTATCTGCACTTCGTCACTCAAAGGACGAAAATCTCTGTTGTTTTGTCTCGTTTTTTGTTGTTTTTTTTGGTGTTTTTATTATTATTTTATTACAGTTGGCTCGTTGGCTTATGTATATTTTATATTTTATGTTGATTCGCTTTGAACAAGACTTCACGCACACACACACTCAGACGAGGCGTTTAGTGCCTGTGTATGTGTGTGTGTGTAAAGTTGGCATAGTTTTTGAGGTTTTTTGCTTGAATGTATGCAGCACACTTGTGGCTCATGTTGTATTAATATAATCAGTTTGGGGATTTTGTGGCTAAAACAAAAAAAGCAACAACAACAACAACGACAACGACAATAATTGTCTCTCGCTGCTACACCACTCACATGTTAAACAGATATTAAACTATAACTATGGAGGGTTAGTTTCGAGTGGAAGATTTTTACTAGTTTCCTCTCGCTCTCATCCTCCTTGGCCTTTGACACTTGGGCAGCTTTTGCTAGCCGCTCCTTGATTATGACAGTTACATGTCGTATTTTGAATATTTCATGTTGTTGCTATACCCACACTCCCTCTCCCTCCCTCTCTCTCTCTCTCCCTGTCGTCTGGCTTGTGTGTGACACTTGGTCTTTATGTGTTTTTTGTGCCCAATACCCTAAAAGCCTCAACAGTTGGGCCCAAAAATGTGCGGCATGCAATCGCATTTGCCCCTGCACTCACACAGACGTTAAGACACACCCACACACACACTCGCACACACACACACATCAAATAAAATAATGTTAATTCACAAGTACAGAAAATCTTATAATCTTATGGGCTTGTCTTAAAGTTGAACTTGAATATGAGCAGAGCTGAGCAGAGCTGGGCCGAGCAGAGCTGGGCCGAGCAGAGCCTAGGCTGGCTTGACAGACATCAGGGGGACTACAGTGAAGGCTCTCGCAACGGACAGCTTGCTTAGGCTGACAGCTGCTTGCTTTGTTCACATTTGACATTTATTTCTATTTTCGTTTGCCCTTTGGAGATTATTGAATTATATTTACATATTATTGTTATGCATTGCATTGTCATTGTTGTCATTAATTTTATTATCAGCTAATGCTGATATAAAATGTCATTATCCTGGCCATCATAATTATGCCCATTATCTTTATCATTAGCAGCCATTTGTATCATAATTGTTATCACGATTGCGACTGTTCATTATCCGTAGTATAACTCATTATAAGTATTATCATCATCATCATTATTATTATTATTCCATATTATCATTAGTATTATTCATTATTATTGTCATCATTAGCATTGCTTACCTCATTATTAATTATTGGAGGCATTATTGCCATTATGTTTAGCATAATTCATAGCCATCATTAGTATTATTCATTGTTTATTGCCATTGTAATTGTTCATTATTACTGTCATTATTCGGTACCATGAACATGTTTATTATAATTGTAGTTTTTATTATAAGCACTTCATTAGCATTATCATTATTATTATTGTTAGCATTATCATTATTACTATCATTAGCATAATAATTATCATTATCATTATTATTATTATTATTATTATTATTATTATTATTATTATTATTATCATTATTATCATTATTATTTTCATTAGTATTATCATTATTATTAGCATTAGCACGTCATTTGCATTATTATTAAATTTTATTATCATCATCATTGGCATTGTCATTAGCATTATCATTATTATTATTATCATTATTACTATCATTAACATTATCATCATTATTATCACTATTACTATCATTGGTATTATCATTGTTATTATCATTCACATTATCATTAGCATTAGCATTATCATTATTATTATTATTATCATTATTACTATCATTACCATTATCATCATTATTATCACTATTACTATTATTATCATTATTCTTATCATTAACATTATCATTAGCATTAGCATTATCATTGTCATTAGCACTCATATTTTTACTATAATTATGAGCATTGTCATATATACTTGATTATCATCATTATCATCATAATTATCATTATCATCATCATCATCATCATCATATAGACTTGTTTTGATTGCTTGCTCTCAGCCTGTTTGCCGCCCCCCGCCAAAGTTGGCATAAATCAATTGAAAACCACTTGACTTCACGGCCAGACGCTAACCTTTTCGCATTCGTTTTTTTTTCTGCTTGGCACAAAACCACTTTTGCAGCATTTGTTAAACCACTTTGTTCGAGATGCGACAGATGTGATACATCTCTGTGTCTGTGTGTGAGTGCGTGCGTATGTGTGTGTGTGTGAGTGTGTGTGTGTGTGTGTGTGTGTGTGTGTGTGTGTGTGTGTGTGTGTGTGTGTGTGTGTGTGTGACTGTGTGGTATTTGGTTTCTTCTTATCTATAAGGCACTTGTCACATGCTAAGCAAAGAGCTGCACAGAGCTTTGAGTCGACTAGCTCTATTAAGGGCTCTATCGTCGTGTGTGGTGCATATGTCTGTCTACAGAGCCACTAACTGGTGGGCTAACCCACCCTTTATGCCTTATCTATAGCCAGGCATCCATTCACTCATTGCTCAACTGATGCTGTTGTTGTTGTCATTTCGTCATGTTAATTTGGCGAGGCTTATGGCTTTTGAGATGCCAAACGGCAGCAAGGCCGACAGAGCGGGGTGGGAGCGAGTGGGTGGGTGAGCGAGTAGCTGCGCTTCTCGTTTGCCTTACCTCTGCTGCGTGGCCATCATCAAAAATAAAAGAAGAGAAAAAAGCGTAGCATACATTTGTGCGTCGCTTATGTAACGCAGCGCTGCCTTGACATTCATACTCTGTCTCTGTCCCTGTCTGTGTCTCTGTCTGTGTGTGTTGTGTAAGCATCGTTACGTGCACACACATAAAACGCGCCTCCTAATGTTAGCATCATTAGCTAGCAGCACCAGGACCTTCTTCAGCTCCACCTGCCGCCAGCCTCAACACGAACAACTGCGTCACACGCTCGCCTGCTTATCTTTAACGTCACACACACACACAGTGATACCTGGCACTTGTGTGAGTGTGTCTTGGTCTTTGGTTATTTTCCGCTTGGCACCTTTTTGTTCTGACCAACCCCTGGCACAGTCCTTGACAGATCCCCACAAGAATCTGGACGATCTCTGTGTGCGCCTTTTGAGTTGCCTCTTTAATGCTGATGACATCGCACATTGCACTCGGCCTAATCTAGTGCAGGCTGCCGCTGCTGTTGCTGCTGTTGCTGCTGTTGCTGCTGCTGATGACAAAACGAGGATAATGGCCAAGATAGACAATCAGACAGACAGAGAGACAGAGAGAGTGAGGGAGGCAGTGAAGTAGCTGGCAATAGCAGCATTTTGTTGACTAATGATTTACAAAATACATGTCTCCAGCTGTGCGTTGCCATTGCCGTCCCACACACACTCACACACGCACACACACAGGCACAGGGTGAGGCGCCTTTTGTTGGCAATACCCTGTAATGAGTAATGTATGTGTCTGGCCTATAGTACGCTAGACGGCAGCTAAACATATCTTCAGCCTGAGGTATGGGTATCTCCAAGTCAGTCAGCCCCACTTGAAAGCGACTTGCATAGAATTTGATTTATGAATTGTTTTCCAGAGCTCATAGGTCACAGCTATTATGAATGATTATGAGACGTCATATAGCAGGAGTACAGGCGCAGGTCTGCATAGACTCAATGAAGTCAAGCTCTAAAGCAGCCGGAGATATTTGAGACTGTGCATATCTGTATAGCCTCAAGGAACTCGGGTTCTATAGTAGCTAAACCTATATAAAGCTTAGCTTAGTTCTGTATGGCCTCAAGGAACTTGGGTTCTATAGTAGCTAGAGCTGTATGAGACTGGGCATATCTGTATAGACTTGAGGAACTCAGTTTCTATAGTAGCTAGACCCATATAAGTGTAGGCACAGCAGCATATAGACTCAAGGAACTCAAGATGCTGAGAGGCTAGACTAGGCCTAGTTCTCAAGGAACTCGGGTTCTATATTATCTAGACCTATATAAGGCAGAGCTTAGTTCTGTATAGACTCGAGGAACTCATGTTCTATAGCAGCTAGACTAGACCTAGTTCTGTATAGCCTCAAGGAACTCGGGTTCTATAGTAGCTAGAGCTATGGAATTTGGGACATAGGGTCCTTAACATACTGTATAGCTAGGCAGAACTTCATTTTATTTTTCTGTAGTCAGGAAATCTAAGATATATATGTAGATATATAGATATATCGATATACATATCATAGCATCTTCTGAAGTTAATCACAGCATGAAAACGTGCTCGACTCAAGTTTTGAGCAGTTGTGGCACAGAGCAAAGTCTAGTCGAGGTAGTTTGCTTGTTTTGTCTGCTGGGGCACTTTGGCAACAGTTTTGGGCCCACTTGGCTGTTGGGCTTTATCTCGATATGAGGCCAATTATTTGGCAAAGCACCGGCGTCTAATCGACCCGATCAATGTCCTGGCAGCCACTTCAATTAGCTGCCCGCTTCTGTATCCGCTATCCGCTACACAAGTGCAATCAAATCATATCGCATTGATGCGAGACTTTTTCGTTGGAAATGGCAAAAGGCAGACACAGACAGAGAACAGTAAAAGAGCGAGAGAGAGAGAGAGAGGGGGAACATGTATGCTTGTGCCCAGCCAAGTCTATCGCATTATTTACACAATTCGCCTCAAGTTGAATGTCGAGACGGAAAGTGGGGCTCGAGAAGGCAGCAACAATTGTGAGCAGCAGCAAAAGGGGTTGGCATAAATATGCGTGTGCCATTTATAAATGGATACGTAACACAGTCTGAATGTAACAGGATGAGCGAAGAGCAGCAGGCGGCAGGCAACAAGCCAGGCAACAGGATGTAGACACACTGAAGGGGCCACAAGGCTCCAAATTGAGCGCAATTAATTATTTGTCATTGGTTGACGCCGTGTGTGTATGTCTGCGTCTCTACCTCTCTCTCTCTCTCTCTCTCTGTCTCTCTGTCTCTGTGTCTCTCTGTGTGTGTTTTCCCTGCTCAGCTCTTGGTAGGCCGTTTTCATATCAACTTGAACTATTTAAGGCAAGTGCCTCGACAATTAACTGTCGACATATTTATTATGACTGAAAAGTTTCCAAGTTGCGAAAAGTCTTTTTGTATCGATTTCATAATGTGTTAATGCAGCCAATTAAAGAATTTTAATGTGCCGTTAAGTTCAGAAGTTATTAAGCATAACAACTTCCCTGTTCCGTTTCCACTTCGTTGCGGCTCTTTAAGTTAAGTGTGTAATTACATCAGCTTAATGTATTTTATATCACAGTCCTCAACTAAGCTTTGTACCTGGAACATTATGTTCCATTCCATTTCGTTCCTTTAGCTGATATAAGATGTATCGATAGCACGATGCTTTGCCAGTTCTACATTTAATTCTATTCTCATGCTGGCCGTTCCATTTCCATTTTGTTCCAATTTTTTATATTCCGTTTCCACTTCGTTGCGGCTCTTTAAGTTGAATGTGTAATTACATCAGCTTAATATATTTTTATATCACAGTCCTCAACTAAGCTTTGTACCTGGAACATTATGTTCCATTCCATTTCGTTCCTTTAGCTGATATAAGATATATCGATAGCACGATGCTTTGCCAGCTCTACATTTGATTCTATTCTCATGCTGGCCGTTCCATTTCCATTTTATTCCAATTTTTATATTAAAATAGGTAGCTATAAGACTCTTTATGAGTCCTAGTAAATCATTTACCTTATTTACGCAACAAACTATGTGTTAAGTGTTCCATTCCATTTTGTTCCTCAGTCCTGATTGTCAAATAAAACACACGTGCACATCTGTTTTTAATATGTGTTCCATTTCCGTTCCGTTTCCCACCTCAGAGCTGTGGTCCAGCACATGCTTGATTGCTTATCATCTTTAAGGATCTGTCATTAACCGCAGAAAGTCATTAAATTGCTGTTGTTTTATTATCGTTTGAAATCGTAAGTCTCTCCCGCTTCAGTCAATGGTTCGCACCTGCCAAAATCATTTAGGGCGCATTAATCACATTTCAGCTGTCAGCAACGGCGAGAAGTGAGTGCACCATTTAATCTCATTAATTCCATTGACTTGTTCCATTGTCAACGTTCCCCGGGAAGTTCATTGTCCCAAATTTTGATTCACTTCAATCGACTGAGCAACAGCAACAACAACAACAAATCTGACTATTTACGGCTGCCTCATTTGCTGGGCGCTCTTGAAATTGTTTCCGGGCCGTTCATTAACTTTTAGCACGTCCAAATTTGATTCTATTTACTTTAAAAGAAGCAAAAACAAAACACAACAAGTAAGAAAACTCTAGTCGAGACCGCTCGACTAGGGTATACCCTGAACCCTGCGAAGAACCGCTATTCCAAGCATTCTTTATTTCTTTTTATATACACATGCACTTGTACGTTCATTACAAGCAAAACATACACACACACATACACAGGCGCACGCATACACAAGCGCAAGTCGTTGCGTCGGCTGTTCTTTGGCTGCTTTGCATGGCAATGTTATGGGAAATTAAATGTTTAATAACTTTTTTTCTAGACCAACGATTTTGATCAAACTTGTTGGGCGTAATCATGTCATCCATATGTATGTATGTGCCAAAGCACAAGTCTCTAGTATTTGATATACGGGAGTTACAAATTTGAGGCGAAGGGGGCGTGGCACCCAAAATTTAACAAAAACCGAAATTGCGTAAGGCTTACATAACACTAAATGCAAAATTTGAAGACTCTAGCTAGAAAGATGATTTAGATAGAATTTTATAGCTCAATTTAGATTTTCGTTTTTAATCGATAACAATAAAACGATAACAGTTATCGAATTTCTGAAACAAACTCGATCTTTTCGTGATATACAGGAACCTACATAAAAAATTTCAAGTCTCTAGCTCTTGTAGGTTCTGAGAACGACGCGTTCATACATACGGACAGACGGACAGACGGACAGACGGACATGGCTATATCAACTCGGCTTGTCATCCTGATCAAGAATATATATACTTTATGGGGTCTGCCACGCCTCCTTCTGCCTGTTACATACATTTCAACAAAAACATTATACCCTGATTTCCCATTTTCAATGGGTTCAGGGTATAAAAACAGAAACAGAAATTGTTGCCTTTTCTTCACTCGTTTGTTGATGTTTATGCCAGAATTCCATACGCAAATAGCAGAAGGAAGAGAGAAACAAAGAGAATTTAATATCGAAAAAAATATAAAAAGATTTACAGTCCACATTCAACTTGTTTTCACTTCCATTTCGTTTCACTTTTGTCACGTTTTTCTCAATTCCAATTCCAATTCCCAATTCCAACAAAACAATTTACAAACCTCATGGTTTCACTTGTTGTTTCTTCATCTCTTTCACTCGTTTTATTGCGTTTCATTTCATTTCGTTTCATGCACATTGGCAAGGCAACACCCGCGGCACCTGCTCAAATGTGTTTTGATACGCAATTAAACTCACGCATTTTTCACAGCGTGGTCAGTTCACAGACACCAGGCCCTGAACTTTACCCAGTTCCAAAGTTAGGGTATACGAAACGGCAGTACCCGGCGCGCAGATACCGTCACCTGAAGACGAATGATGAGAGACTTGAGTTGACTTGGCTTGACTTGAAAGTGTACTTGGGGTATACGTGTTACACGCTATACTCTACCAAAAACAATGAGTTCATGCATACGGACGGATGGACGAACGGACGGACGGACGGACAGCTGGATAGTCAGAGAGACGCGCAGATATCTGTGGATAGAAGGATAAACAATGCAAAATGAATTCAGATAAACAAGATCTCCTGCTGGCTTGCTTTAGTATACATCTTAGGAAAGTCAATATACCCTCTCAGTGGGCTGAGGGTAGACAAAGACGAGAAGCTTTTCCGTTTAAGCCAAGCCAAGGCTCAGCCGTCAGAAATTTGATGCGCTTAACCTTCTAATGCCAGGAAACCAAAGTGCAAAATCTTATGTACTACATAATATATAAACATATATAATATATGGATATATATATATATATATATATATATATGCCTTGAGCAATTACTGAAACTAGCAGCTCTTTATGAGATTTTTTATTTAGTATTCTATAATTAAACTGGAAATAGATAATGCGAAATGAGCTGCGAGCTATACAAAAGAATTATAGCTGAATGTCAGAGTAAATAGACACATATGAACATACATACATACATTTATGTATGTATATTGTGAACTATGTGAACTATAACTGTAAATTGTTGCATGTTCTACAATTTATTACGAAAATCTCAAGCCAAATTGCGCGTTGACTTATCTACACACAATTTGCCAGCTGTAATTACAAATGAATAAACACTTGCCTCGC